>JACXGM010013414.1:0-23026 GCA_016801145.1 Umbra pygmaea | reverse complement strand
AGACACGGAGAAGTCTATGAGAGCCGGATATTTCGCTCAACTGTAGTAAATGATAATTTTAGAGAAATATGAACAGCATAAAAAATATAATAAAGACATAAAGCAGGAAGGAAAGCTGGGAAAAAATTGCCACCCGTATCACTGACTAATTACAATTGTGTATTCCATTAAACCAATGTGTTGCTTAATGCTGATTGTGAATAACAATTATATTTATCTTTCATCTGCTACCCTGTTTAATACCCAGTATTAAACAGTCATGGGAGTAAATAAACAATGTACAGGGTGTGTAAATTAATCAATGTCAAAATACTTGATTGTTCAACAAGTTCTGTTGGAGTAAATAGTAAATGTATACTTTCTCTACAGTGAAAGGGGATAGATTGATGTTGGTACGTATCAAACAGACCATACACTAAAATACCTGTCACAAACAAACACAATACTTTGCATAAAGTCTGTGGAACTGTAAGCGTACCACTTCGATATATATTGCACTGTACTGGCACATACGGCTAAAGAAGATGACACAGACACGTCAGTCCCTCCACTGAGAATCTAAATATTTCATAAAATTTATGATCAGAGAAAGCCAGTGGCGACTCCCAGAATGGTGACCCATTTTTCAATCGAGAATTCATTGGTCATTAGGTGGTCCTTTTGTTCGGGTTAATCGGTTATCTTGACTATGTTAGGGTCGCAGCATAAGGTACCGTGGCGATGTAACCCGGTAACAACGTCGTGAAATTATTTTTTATACAGCTATATTGTACCTATGGACCTTTGTGTCTTGAATAAAGTTGATTGATTGAACCGCGAGGCCTATTGATGCCGAAAGTTTTCTTTTTCCATACCGGACACACGAGACGCAATTAAACGTATATACACCGCAAGCCACCCACTGATTCGATTTACTTGTTGAATTGTGCTCATCAAATCTGGTAGGAGAATCCCCTTTTTTGATTGTTTTGTTGCTCTTGGACAAAAATTACGATCAGTTTTTTTCCTTATTTTTTTCTCTGAATCTTCAACAAAAGACATTAACTTTGAACTGAACTATCCTAATAGAACCAACAGCTCTTTGAACTGAATCGTTTGATTAGACTCAGAATCAATTGATTGAATCTTGAGCGTTTAATTCAAAACTTAAATGTCTACTCGAGGTTTGAGGGAAAAGAGTGGTTTATTTGAATTTGAAAAATGAAATTCAGGATCACATTCTGTACATTTCCTCCTTGTTGGCATGTTTGGAAACCATGCAGCTGGCTTTTGTTATACAACATAATCTGGACAAAAAGCAATTGAACTTACCTATTTATGAGTTTTCAATGTGAAAGACCATTAGTTTTTCACACTAATACTCGTTATTTTACAAACGTTTCTCACGCATAGTGGGACAAACGACAAATACTCGCGCGCTACCTCGACCCTGCTCTCCCTACTTCAAGCGATTAAGTTATAACATAGACAAATTAGATATAGGTATATCTTACATTTTTCCCCTTCGCCTGTGAAAGTTGGACAGCTCAGCACTCCTGTCTGTTCTCTGAATAACTCCTATTTGCAATCATCCATTCCACAAAGACAATTGTGCATTTAATTAATATGCCAGGCATGGAATACATGTTGTGGAGTTTATTTATAGGGTAATATATTTATTCTTATAAAAAATGGCCTCTGCCTCTTTGCTATCTGGATAGGAGACTGTAGCATGTCGACATATTTTGTGGTACAGAATAGATCCTCAAACAGTGAGTAGGTAGCTTACTGTGAGTTTCAGTGAATGCTTGTCAGTTTTAATTCATCCAGTTGTGGGGATGGCAAGGGAGGGTTAGTTAACAACCATGCAAACTTTGCTTACCTGGACTTAGCCGTTTAGAAAAGCCAAAGTACATCATCCAGGGAAATTTTTGATAAATATTTTTATATGAAAATATGGAATAATTTCTAGGGGGGGCTAAAGGGGGTACTAAGCTTATTCTTGGGGGTGCTTTAGCCCCGTCTCGCCTCGGCCTGCCGCCTTCAACATCTTTAAGTTCAAATGTATTTGTTTATTAAAAATCAAATGTGTATTTTCAGAATAGGCATTCGTATGTATTAAATACTGTATGTCTGATAATTTTAATGAAATGTTTTATGTAAGTTAAGTAGCCTACTTGTACATAATTTTAGGGTTTAAAATTCATACATATTTGACATTATCCTCTCGTATTTCTGTTGGAATAATTACAAAGTTGGCATTGAATTTCATTTGAAATGGTATTGAAAAGGTCTTAAAAAGCCTTGAATTTAAGTCGGAGGATCCTGGGGGTACCCTGTCCTCCCATATCTTTGCAAGGTAATCATAGTATGGCAACAACTGCATCTACTTTTCATGGTGTATTTGAAGTTTGAAATACTATAACAAACCTTTTTCAGTCAGTGCAGGGTGAATTTTCGAATTTTTCTATGCAGTTTTAGTTTCTATGTAGTTTTATAATTATTGAGGTTGATTGGGGATTTATATTGGATTGTAAAGTTATTTTAGTGCATCTGCTTGCCTCGCCAATGCTTGCGCTGACGAGAAAATAGACTTGAAGCGTAAAATTAAGCTTCTTCAAGCGAGCCTCTCTTTGCAGAAAGGCACAGTGCTGTTCGCTGTGTATCATGTCTCATTGATCACAGTGAGTTCTAAATGTGCAACTTTTGTTTTCTTGTTTGTTGTTTTATTTGTGTTACAATAAAATAGATTTAATCAGGAGATTCTCTTACTGATTAAATATGGTAGGGTGGTATACCGATGAAACATTGTGCCATGATATAGATTGGCCTTATCATGGATTATGATGGATTTGTACATTTTATTAATAAGGTTAATATAAATATTCTGTTTCAAAGTGTCAGTTGATTGATACTCTAATGCCCGTGGGCTAAAAATATTTCGTTTTTAGAAAAGACAAAAAAAATACAGGCAGAGATTTTGCACGCATGGGCCCTGCCATTCAAAGTCATCAACCAAGTATGCAAATGTAAAGTAAGCTACAACACATTTGCTGCGAACATATACAGCAGTTAAAGATACACCTGGAAAGCCAACGATAAAATACCTGCCATCATTTTATATGCAGCGTTATTCGTGTAGTGTCTAGGTACATCCATTTTTTACGTCATATTTTATATCCCTTTAACTGTCATTTTTTGGCTTATTTAAAAAGGGATGTAATGACAAAGTGGATATAGTATCTAGATGGGTGACAGCTTTAAAGGGACAGAGGGGATAAATATACTATAGCTTAGATTAACAAAAAGTTAAAGTGGGAAATTGAACTGAATCTCTGGTGCAGGTAAAGGCCATACCCTACCTCAATAGGGAGGGGAAGGGTGTTAACTCTAGACCAGGGGTGTCCAAACCCTTCCATGGAGGGCCTAGTGTATGCAGGTTTTTGCTTTTACCTTGTCCAAGGCTGATGGAGTAGCTCACTAATTGGTTAGCATCTCCCCTCACCTGGCAGTCTAGGTCCTAATTATGCTAATTGAAGGGAAAGACCAAAAACCAGCATGCACTAGGCCAGAGGTATTCAACTCTAACCCTACGGGGTCCGGAGCCTGCTGGTTTTCTGTTCTACCTCAACATTAATTGGACTCACCTGGTGTCCCAGGTCTAAATAAATCCCAGATTAAAGTGTTGCAATGAAAAAGTGGAGTGGATCTGGCTTCGAGGTCCAGAGTTGAATACCCCTGCACTAGGCCCTCCATGGAAGGGTTTGGACACCCCTGCTCTAGACCATGGAAATTATTTGTGTGATTTGGTATGAAGCCTCTTTTGAAAATAAATATGACTGGTACTTTTACAGCCTGTGGATGTTGGAAGTACATCATGGCCGTTATTGTGCACCACAGAAGCTGATGGGCATGTGTCACTACAGCCAACATACGTCCGTCTGTTCAGTTCAAGAACCAAGGACCTTTCAGATTAACTCTAACCAGTAGGCCACTTTGCCTCCCCAATATCTATTCTAAACCATTACAATAAAGCATTATGTACATGGTTGGGCTAGATTATTTTAAGGACATGTAAAATAAGAAGTCTAACTTTGTAGCTCATTTGGACAATATTGCTGTTGTCCTACATATAGCAGTGGCTGCACCATGTCAAGCGAGAAACAGGGCTCATATCGCAATGAGACATTTATCCCTTTTTGCCTGGTACTTTCATTGGGTTGAGTCAGAACATCTGCATTTTTTTAAATGTATTTTTTGATTCAGGATTTTGGTCTGGTGGGAGAGGTTTGGTCTGGAGACATCTAGTACACAGGCCTTTGTTGCCAGGAAACCTGTTATTGTCGAGCCTGTATATTTGAGTATGTTGGACATTGGTATTTCATTGCACTGGAGTTAGTTGCTCCCAAACAAGACCTAGTGTTGGTGCTACAATTCAGAAAAAGCATCTGTATAGATGATATTTCACATTAAATTAATTTAGCAGTCTCACACATACAGTGTGCGACTTACAATAAGTACAGGGACATTCCCTGGAGCAATTTAGGTTAAAGTGTCGTGCTCAAGGGCACAATGACATGTTGCCCACTCAGGAATTGTACAGGCAACCTTTCAATTACAAGTCTGATCCCTAACCACTGGGCCACTGGATTTTGGTAAAATAGCTAGGGTTGGCCACAAGGAGCAGCACAGAGTCCACCATGCCTTGAATTATCTCCACCTTTGGCCTGCATCACACCCATTAATCTACTTCTCTGCATACACTGCTCATGGTATCACCCCAGTGCGCTGTCAAGTCTGTTTCAATTTCTCCTACTACGATCAGTTAATTTTTGTCTTTAGTTTAATGTAAATTATATTGTGGTAACTTGCCTGGTTAGTGTATGATTATCTTGTTTGCACACAGACATGTTGCACAGAACTGGAGCTGTGTCATTGCTTGTTATATCCTAAATAGAACATTGGTTAATATAAAACCTATGTGAATTGTATTTAACACTTTTGGATCTCTGTGACATTTTGTGGTGTGTGTGAAGGTGACCTCACATTCTCTCTTGCCTTGTCTACCTGTCTGTGCTGGAACATGTGTGTGCTTTTCAGGTGAAAGGTTACATTGGAGGGGAGGGAGAGCCTCATCAGGGATTAACAGTTGGGATTCTCCTCTGTCTCACTCTAGAAAAGACTGAGGCATAAGTGCACAGACATGTGCAGAGTGATGCACAGAAGCTGTATTTCTCTTTTGTTGTCCCTCCCCACTTTCATACATGTGCATGTGCGCACACACACAAATTAATGCCATTGGGTTGACCAGCTCTTGTTTAAGAACAGGTTACATGTTTCTAAATTGAGATAAAATATTGGCACAGATAATTTATAGAGAATTCTTATTGGGCTCAAATAAAAAGGAGCAGATATTTAAGCCTTATATTAACAAGTTTCCTACAGAAGAATGTACAGAAAGTGCCATTAACAGACATTAATAAAGGGGTTGACTTGAAACAACTTTCCTTCTTTGTCTATGTGCATCTGATCATGCAAAACATGTTAACCTTTTCACTTAAATTTAAGTAATCGCTTATAAGAATCACATTAAATCAGAATAAATATCATCTTATAATACTTACTAAAATGATTTCTGTTTTAAATAGTATATTACAGTTGTAGTTCTGCCTGGTAACATGTCAGAAAGCAAAATGTTTCCCCCTGCCCTGAACAACTGGTATGACATAACAATAGTGTTTTTTTCTACATTGCTCAACATTTTGGTTCAGTATTCCTAGTACAGTTTTTGAATGTAAATTCCCATTTCTAAACGTGTCATTTTTAAGGACAACAGACTTTCAGTGTGTAACATGACTATGTGACTTTAGGTTTCTTGGTTGAACTCTTGTTGCAATAGAAACATTGGGCTTTTTTTGTCACATGTAATTCCAAACGTCCCAGTACAATATATAGCCCACTGGGAAACATAACATGAGCAACTGAGAGCTTTTTTGGACTTCAGATTCACATGCTTAACTCATATGTCTGCTGTGCCTGTTTTATAAACGCCTGGATGGAATTCTGCCACAGCATTTCCATTTCAAACTTGTACAGTTGTGTTAATCAGAGGAACATGTTGTAAAAGATGAAGCATACATTGTATTAAGACAATTCTGATAGTTAAAACATGTTATTGTGTTATAGTTGTGTCTACATGTAACAACTGTAGCAGTTGTTCTAGTTGTCTAAGTTACGCCAAATGTTCTAACACAATAAATATTTATATAACTTTCAGGTTTTTTCCTCAAAATTTGTTAAAATTTTGATAATTGTTAATCCATTCTGGAGATTAGGGTGTCAAATGAAGTTAAAAGAAATTCGTTACCTATTTAAAAATGCAGAAACATTGGGGTCACAAGGCGCCATGTAACCTTATTTAGTTGTCAGGATTTTACTGGTGCATAGGCGGGTATGCAGTTTCGGCTATGAGAGCTATGATATATATTTGGATATTCTGCCTGTAGATAGGGAGGTTGAAAATACAGCAGAGAAGCTTGTGATTCGTTGTTGGTATCTAAGCATTCCATTCTACTCTGCGCTGTGTGAGAATAAGCAATGCTGGGGAAAAGCAGTGCTTGACTCTTTCCCTTCATATCGACGAAATTAAATGTAGCTATACTGTATATACACGCCGAATCAAACATATGTAGCCTACTCGCTTTTGCAGAGTTGAAACTCAACAACGGCCACCTCCCCGCAGTGTAATTGTAATTCGCTGCTGTGTTACCACTCCGTTCCTCTTGCTCTCGCTAGCTTCTTCAGTTGAGTTCGACTACCGTATCTTCCCACTGCATCATGTTTACCTAGCAACACGCATCACCCGCTGCCGGCCCTCCCATTGGTCATTTCAAAACGCAACCGGGACCAATGGCAGAGCTGTTACCATGGTACAGTGTTTAGTTGCCGGGTGGAATTTTGCTGCAAGGCACGTGAGTCCCGGAGTCTTCGCCTTGGGTTTTTAATCTCGGGTGTCTGGAAGCTTTGCAAACGTGATTTATTGGAATCGAGTCACATTCCCTCTCGAGAGCCAGCTCACATATACACGTACACATTTATCTATACATGTGTGCGTATACGGTCAAAATAGGAGTGACACAAAGAGGCTGCAGCAACTCAGTCAGGACTGTGTACCTGTGTCTTGCTGTTGCTCCGTTTAGCGATAAGGGTAAACGGAGACTGAACTTGCTGGATAATTGCAAAACTAGGCTTAGTATGACATTATGTTGTTGCTATTTTAGCTGTTCATATTCATAATTTTATAGTTTGGAACACTCATAAATAGGCTGTGGTGTCACTTTCATCAAATCTAAGTAAATAGACTGTCAAGTCACTGGCATTTTGGCAGAATGTTATAGTGTACCCAGAGACTGCAAGTGTGTGTGTGTGTGTGTGTGTTGTGTGTGAAGTCTATTCATTGTTATTATTTTTTTTTAAAGTTCTAGTCAACACTGAATGATTGTTGTTGGTGAAATCTTAATCTCTGGTCAGGACATTCATATTCACAAAACCATAACAATACCCTGCATTTCTGTTCAAATTTACCCATTGAACATAGCTAATATATAAACAGTATAATTACGCAGCAATCTGTGGTGATATTGCAAAAGTAATTGTAAAGTCCTACTTTGTACAATTTTTACTTTAAGGAGTGAAAGCACTTCTTCCTTTTGTCACAGACCTCCTTAGTGACATCCCTAACCTATAACCTGTGTTTGGGATAAGTTTGCATAAACATGCACTCATAAGATATAGATGTGCGAAGTGCCCCAGCATGCAGTTTCATTAAGTTTTGTTCTGAAATCTATCCCAAGCCTTGCATGACGACAGTAGATGTCTGCATTGAAGTTGGATTTTTTTCTGAAGAGGGAAGACGCAAATTCACTGGCTACCATGGAGGATGAATGACGGCATGGTTAACCTTGTTTTGTACATCCCCTCCCATCTCCAGTTGCTGTTCATTTCAGGAGAATAGAGAAACGAATAAGCAACATGAACGTGCAGGGATTCACAACCCCTCAATTGCTCCGAGAACAACCAATGCTGTTTCTGTTCCACACATGTCACATGGAATTATTTTCAGAGCTTTCAAAATACCAAGGCTAAATTACCACAGCAATACTCAAAGGATAATTTTTTTCTCTCCAATTAGATTTGTATTCACCTGGAAAGTAGTCTGTATGTCAGAAGAAGCTAGTCCATGGTACAGCTTTCTTTAAAGGACAATTACACACTCTGTATAACTTCTGCCACCGCTAAGTAAAAATGAATCTAAGGATTTTGATCAGTCTGAGCATTATTTCAAAAAGAAACTGCAAAGAAAGTGGAAACAACCCCGTAATTGGTCTGATGTTACTTTGAGGTGATCTGGCCATTAAAAACTAAACATGGTCACAAGCTGGCATTATTATAAAGATTTTGTTTGCTAGCAGTGGCAAAAGCTAGTTTAAGTTTGTAATTGTGTTACATGAACTAGTTGTTCTGGCTCAGACTACTTGCAGGTTCAGGAACCATCTAACATAAAGTTGTTCAACAAATCTGATTAAGATACTTTTTTGTTTTTTATTTAATATTAAATTGTTTTATATCAGATAAGTGATTTAGATAAGAATCACCTATTTGTTTAAAATATTTTTTCTATTTGTTAAAAAAAATTTAACACAAAAAACCTATAGAAATCATAATATGAATGACTATTTATCTTTTGATCTCAAGTTTTTCAATGTACTGTACTGAAATTTCAATAACATGCGAACTGTCAGATGATGTGCTCACATCAGATATTTTCAAATGTGGCTATTTGTGTCCAGTAAAGTTTATGCATGGAATTTTGGTCACTTTCTTATTTCCCCCCCCCCTATCTTTCTACCTGAGGTCTTGAACTATTTCCGCGGTCGCGTCTTTCTGCCTATACCATGCGTTTAGAGTCGACCAGGAGCCAAGGGGACAGGGTATCCTCTTCTATCTCCACCCACTTATCCAAGTTGACCAATTCATGCAGCTGAAGGGACGTCGTCTGACCAATCGAGCTCAAGCTGCCGTCGCGTCGGATAGCAACAGAGCCTGCGAACGCGCACACTGGGGGTGGAGAGTGTGAGCTCACGATCAAGGAGGCGCGTCAGGGAGAGGGGAGTGTAGTCGCGGAGGGGAGCAAAAAAGAAAAGAGGAAAGGCTTTGCCAGTGTGCGCGCTTTAGCACAGAAAAGTTGAAATAATTGTCAAGGACTGGTAGAAAGGATTTATGCTTACAGAAATAAATACTTACTGTAGGACAACAAATGTATATCTGACATTTTTTTTGAATACTTTTTCTAAACATTAAAGAAATTATATAATATCATTATATGAGCCTAATTAAATGGAAAAAAACCTCGGCGGAACTTTCTAATTTGGCAAATGAATAAACTCGTTCTTTACTAATTATTTTAGTTGTTTACATTTCAATAACTTAGGACTTGACTTGATTATTTTATTCATGCTCTGTTTCAATCACCTCTTTTTAATTGAGATGAGTCGACATGTATTTACCACAGTATTTAGGCTTTTACTAAATGGTGTGTGAATGAATATAAATGAATACTTTTTTGTGCACGCGCACCCAGAGTCGAACCATCAATGTAGCCCTTGTCTCTGTCCTCTCAAAAAATATATATGTGTGTGTACAGTGTATATATATCTATCTATCTATCTGCCGGGTTACTATAAATGGAGAGGTGCGACTTGGCGTCGCAACTATTCTGAGGGGGGATGCGAAATTCTCAGGGTTTAAATAATGTAACGCTATATGTTTGTTTTAACTTTGCCCACGTGTAATTCCACATAATCAGGGAATTGAAATTTGGAGTCATGTCTCCTTGCTGTATGATGACTCCAGGTAGCCCCTCTAGTTTGGGTGTTAAGCATTGTTCTTAATGTGCGTGGAGCTGCGTCAAGCCCAGCTGCTATCTCCACAGCCCCCCTGCGCTCGAATAGCTGTTGGAACAATCCGCATCGCAGGGTGTGGATCCGGAGCCGGTGAGAAAGGGTAGCCAACAGGGACGAATAACGGGTGAGGGGCGAATATGAGTTACATCTGCCAGAGAAGGACACCACCTCGAAGGTGAAAATCCTGCGGGAAAAAGCTGAGGATTTAATTAAAATAGAGTTCGTTGTTTGAACTGGATTTATCGATCGAGGGAAATCGCATTGAGCTTCATACGGAAGCTCTGAACAGACTGACAGTGAACGACTGCGTAGAAGACCGAGTGAGCGGTGACATGATCAAAACATGATTAAAATATCGGTTGTTTTTGTTTATTTTGAACTACAAAGTATTGGAATTTGTTTTAAATACACCTTTTGCTTTTGTTGACTTCCGGAAATTTCCATGCTTTTTTTGTTCAGGAGACACTACATATTTTGTATCTCAACTCACGACAACAGGAATATTGGACTGTCAATTTATTCGATTCGATATTTCAATTAAAAGAAAATGTGATCTGGTAGAGTGCAGACTGGACCCATTGGATAACCATTTTGTTTTGACTCACTGTAGGTAAAAGCCTTTGCCGTTTAAGTGAAGGGGCGAGCAAGAAGGATACATTGTTGCTGCGTACGAGTGCGCGGCTCTGGCTCATCAAAGCAAATCAAAGTTGAATTTTAACTTTTTGAGCATCAACAGAGGTACATTGACGTTCAACTCCTTTGATCAGAGACTTTGGATACCACTCGGAGAGAAACTGAACGTGATTTACTTTTGTTGTGCCTGGAAATACACTTGCACATCAGCACTTTTGTCGTATTTATTTTTGCATGCGCGTGTACATTTCCTTTTCCCGAACACAACTACATTTTTACCACAGCTAATGGTTTTGTCACTCGTGTTTTTTTGTTCCATACCACTCCCGTTTCACCTTCTCGACCTGCCAGTGCGTAAGGTCAACAGTTGACATCTGCGGACATCGCTAGTTCCTGTCAAGGGGGAAGGGTACATTTTTGTGTGTTCGTCTGGCGGAGGAGACAAAGACGAAGTGCTTTTTCTCTGGATAATCTCTCTCTGACACTATATAGCTTTGGTGTCAGTAGGTAAAGCAACAACTTCTGGAAGATAAAGAACAGCTCCGATGTTTAGGATTGCTTTAACATTCGTAATGTTTGACTGATTTGTTCGCTGTAGTAGTAGTTTATTATAGAACAGTTACACAGAATCTCAGAGGCAAATGCTATTTATAGGGGGAGTAATGGGGTAAATGGTGGTAGTTGGAAATTAAGACCCCCACCCCACCAACACTTCCAGCTTTAGCTCTGGTACCCTTGTCAGCTGCTGAATTATCCAAACTGGAAAGCCAAGTGGGGGTCCTGTCTCAGCCAAGCTCCCAGCCAAACATCTCACCATTATCTACAACCTGACTGTAACTTCTTTGCATCTTTGACTGGAATGGAACTTTTTCAGCACTGAGGAAAAATGCATGAAACTGCCGCACTTAGGAAGCAAACTTGAGTAACCAAATATTTTCCCCATATACACATAGAAGCATATATCTTAAAAAAGAATATATCTATGAATTATATTAGAATACATAGTTTAAATAATTATATTATATTTTTACGCCAGAAATAAGCATTGTTGCCTGAAACCCAGATCATTGCCTTAGAGAAACAGTAATAAAGGAACAGAGGAAAAAAGACGTGGACCATTCTTGGAAAGAATTTAATGGTGCCTTTTTAGTTTTTGTTAGTTCCAAATGTCTCCACCACTTCAGGATTGAGTTGTTGATGACTAAGAAATATTTTTGTGGGAAACCCTTATGTATACCTGCCTTTCCGGTTAAAACTTGAGTTTTATTGTTGTTGGATGTATGTTGCTGGATTGCAGAGTTTTATGGAAGGATTACCCCTACACGCAACGTTACACTTGATGCAGCCTCAACGTTTTCCAAAGTAATTTTTGCAATCCCCAACTTATAAAATTTGACTTGATTTTTGGGATATAGTGGCCCTACATACAAGAGTTTCCGATGGTGATCACTTCGTCAGTGGAGGAGAAGCCGCAGCCTTCTAACAGAATGGTTGCAAACTTGCCGACCGAATCCTGGATCAACAACCCAGAGCAAAGTCGCTACTTACCAACTCAGTCACACCTGCTCCGGAAACCTACAAAAAGTTAGTACAAGTATATGGTTGGTTTGTGAATTGAGTATATTTAACACTTTGTTACAGGCATTAACTTAGCATTGAAATACCTAACTGCTTATTGCGTTTTTCTATTTTCTGTCTCATGGTGTTAAGTTGTGCTACAATAGTTCCATTATCTTAAAGCTTTTAGCTGATGTATAACTATGCTGTTATGCATCACTATTACGTGGTTGCTGTTCATGCATAAGTTTGCGATCAGTGTTTTTGATAATACTGTAATGCACATCCAATTCCAAAATTCATGAACAACAACAAAACAGAGTGACGTTGTTGTTTGGAGAAAAAAAAGCATTATAGTAATGACGTCACAAAAGCAGGGCAAGAGAATCGGGGAAAGACCTAGCCATGCTTTCCATAGTCAGAGGATTACACAAGCTGAAAGCATCAAGCACCCCAGTCATCATAGATTATGCTTAATGGTGAATTGTAAACACTTGGTGAATTTGAAGCTTTCATTATTGTTTTAGGGCACTTTGCTGTGATAGCATATGGATGGTATACTGTAGCAGAAAAGTTCCAGACTAATATGGATTCTTTATCTTGTACATTTTGCCATGCTTTATCATATATTGCCAGGTACATTAATTTTTTGACCTCATGATTATTATTTTTCTTAGGGCAAACCTGTGAATGGTAAAATTCAATTTTATTTGAACCTGGGATTTTCAGGAATCTTTGGCCAACTTCCACAAAAGCATTTCTCCTCCCTCTGGACATAGAATAACCACTCTTTCCTTTAGTCGTTAAAACAATGGTGGGAATAACTACATTCCCGTTAGAAGTTATTGTTGCCCAGATGTTACTGTGTCAGTCCACTGATCTGTTGGTCGCAGTATTTCAATAATTAAAGGCTTGTTAGCTATATTCTACAAAGCTGCTCTTCACTTGTATGAGTCGTGTGGTTTACACTTTGGCGTGGTTAACCATAACAGCCCGCGGCTGGGAAATCCTGGAGAATCTGCGATTTCTGTAGTCCCTGAGTTTGTGTATGAGGTTGCAAAACATCTTTATTGATCTGGAGTGTTATACCTCAAAGCCTGTGATGGGCCCGTCACTGCTTCACATCCATATTTCCTGTACTTATTTTTTAACACTTAGGTGAAGTTTGTATCACCTCCGTAGTAAAGATTAACGTTTAAATTTAATAGGGTTACATTACATTTGACATTTGGGCAATTCCGTTTCTTTTACTGACAGATTTATTTTTTTGCTCTATAAGTCAACTGCTGGCTGGAATTCCCTCTAGGAGAATCAATCTTCTTGTGTTCAGTCTTGTTCTGGATCAATACAAGTCACCCAAAAGTAACACCTAGACCTACTTTTGAATACCAGACTTATTACTTTTATTTTAGAGTATGTAGCCTATTTAGTTTGAGTAATATCATAACGATACCTTTGTTTTTACTTCAGTGATATTGTGAACTGCCAGGTTTTGTGTTCGTACAGGAAGTAGCTTGTGTAGATGGTGATTTCTATTCAATAGACGGAAGATTGAAGGTGGAAGTAGAAGGTGAACTGGCGATAACAGAAGGCCCAGTGTTTTTACATTCTATTGCATTAATCTTTTTAATCCTTTGCAATTTTTTGGAATCAGAAATTCAACCCCATTCTTGCCCAGTTCAGCTCTGGCTCAAGAAAATAATTCAATTATCCTTCAATCATTTATCCACTTGATACTCTTTAGATCTAAATTACTTTATTGGCCCCTTTGTAAGAAAGTTTACATACATCCAAACTAAAGATGATGAAAACACCAGTTTACTCCCCCACTGTTCCCAGTCTGACCAGCTGGTGTAGCGTAGTAGCAAGGAGCCGCCTCTGACGCTGCCTCAGAAGTCAGGCCGTAGGAAAGACTGCCAGTCAGTCCTGCATTTTGTGCATAGCTGTGCACTTGACACTGAGCATTATAGCAATACTTTTGTTTCCAACTTTCAAGTATCTCAGGGTATCTCAGGATTCACTTTAGACATTTTGGTGTTCAGTGGTCTAATCCACACTATAAGCCTTAATTGGATTGCAGTGTGGCTCAAAATGGTCTGTCCATGTCTCTCAAGTGGGCATGGTGTGTAGGGGTTCCATTTAAACATACATAACGCATTGATGTTACCCATGTTTGTTTCCGGATTTACTGAATAATAATAATCAGGGGGGGCCTCCAAATCTAATCCAACAGCCATACAGGGAGACTATAAACTGCTGGCACGTGACTTAATGGGGAGGATATAATGGGAGATTGATAGCCATTGGCTCAATCTGTAAACTTGAACTATCTGTCTACCTATTTCTGGCACTAGAAAGGTCTGGCTACTGAAGGTCACATTGGAAGCAACGGTCCACCAGAACCTCTGCAAACCTGCTGGAAGTGTCCGGGAAAGGGACTTCCCATGGCGTAGTTGGGACTGGGAGACATCTATTCAATAATCCAGGTTTCTGCTTGATCAGAAACTGAACTTTATTTACTCAATTAATGTGAGATGGCGATTACCTAAGCTTGTGGCCAGAATCTTTTAGCAGTTGGAAAGATGTTTAGTTACCCACCTGCTCTCAACTTGAATTTCACACTGACCAGACCTCAACCGCCATTCTGTGTTGGAAAGTGGTAGGGAGAGAGTGACCATGGAAATGTCCATGTTAAGGGCCCTGGGTGCATAACCTTTTTAATGTCACTATTATTCCTTCCTAGTAACAACATTTTAGCAGTCTTTAAATCAATACACAGCTTTAATTGTCAATCATAATTACATGCTGCTTTCTGCAAGAAGTGTAAGTCTGTGGCGGTAGGGGCAAACATTTTATACCCACTACTCTGTGACTTACTATATTTTATTTATTTTATTGTTTTAATTAGTATTTTTTATCTGAGTCTTTTTTACTGCCTTCTAATGTATTTAGTATGTGCAGGCAAAGCTGTCATTACTGATTTAGTTGTAGTGCCCTAAGTAATTAACTGAAAGATATACATGCTGTTATATTTACCACCAGCATGGGTGAGAAATAGTGTGACTTCCTCCTTTGGCATCTATCTTCTCTCTGGAAGCTTAAACATGATAGATGTGCCCAACATCTCTGTAGAGAAAGTAGAGAAACGTGAGCAGTTGAGAGCCAGATAAAAGCTGGGGAAACCAAAGGCATCTCAGGTAAGACCATAGAAATAGAATGGATAGAAAGGCCATTCCAATTCAAATCAATGTAGCAGAATGGTCAAAGCGGCAGCCATTTTTGTATACCATTCTATTGCAAAGAACTAGCGGCCTACTTCCACATTAAACTGATTTGCGTGTTGTCACCGTGCCAACCAATAACAATAGCAATTTTGTCAAGCAGTTCAATGGCTTTTCTATCCATTCTATTTCTATGGGTAAGACCCTCCCTTACTGGAATTTGGACAGTGACATTATGTGAAACAAGAAGTATCTGAAGCCCATACACAGACACCACCTTTCCACCGCTGCCCTTTGATCTTTTTTGTGTACTGTACATATTCATGGTCTAAAGGTGAAATGTCTCATCCCCTTGCTTACTGTGGTTTAGCACACAGTCAGTCATGTTTCTTTCAGATTTTCTGGTAAGCAACACACTGCAGTCATTAATTTTCCCCTCCATGAATGTGACTGATGTTGCAGTCAGCTGATAGTGTTAATGAAACAGAGGGAATGCATGTAGTGTTTAACTTCCCACTTTCGTTACCCCAAAACAACCTTTCTAATGACAAAGGTTTGCAAGGATAAAAGCTAGGAAGCAGCCAAATCAATGTGATATATGTAGCCTGTAACTGTGTGCTCAAGCAGCGGTCCAGCCCTGGCTGTCCCACATCTTGTGGCAGGTAAACAAACCCCCGTTCTGTACCGGCCTCATTCACAGGAGTATCCACGCTGACACAGCCACTTCCACGGAAAGCACATTAAACATTTAGCAAGCACACCCTCCCCTTGCTCTCGCATTCTCTTGTTTACTGGCCCTTTGTCCTGATCTCAGTCCCTCGTTCTTTTCCTTTAATAAGAGGCTGTGTTAGGTAACCTGAGTGGTGATTTGTGACTATTCCCTCACCTCCACCTGAGAAATCCGACCAGTAGCTTCTGTTGGCAGGCAGAACTCATTTTCTGCTGCTGCCTTTATAGGAGCTGACCTGCTCAGGCGGCTGCCTACCAGGAGCTTGGCACTCGCAGCTCACCACTCAAATTTGTAAATCTAGAAAAGAGTAGACCCTGCAAGGGTCCTGAGGCCAATTATACAGTTGTGCACCTTGGTCTCTTTGGTTTGTGGCTCAGTTTAAACTCAACAAGACAAGATAATGGTTATTTGAACAGGAGTTTACATGGACGATAAGTTGATGGCAACCACAACACATGAACACAACTGGATCATCACTGGTTTCAGGCCCATGAAAGCTGCAAAGCTCTCTTCAGTCATTCACATTTTGATTAGCCAAGAGAAAAATAATAAACTATAAAACAGGAAGATATAATTAATAAACAGTGAGACATTAAGCATTAGATGCTAAGACCGTTCTCATGAGCGTTTTCTCTGTTGTGGCTTTCCTGCCAGATCAAGAATGTACCACAGCCAGAAATGGTCATTGTCGGTCTTGTCAACAGCCCTCCTCCCATTGCATGTGACTGGGGAAGCAATTCGGTTTTATTTGTAGGTCCCATGTGTGTGCTCAATTTAGCAGGATCAGTGTTTCATTGTACATAGACCAAGGTGGGTCTTATTAATAGTTCCGGGTATGCAGAAGTTGTGTGTTTTTTATTTACACTTCAAAAACAAAAATTAAGGGTACACGTAAATCACACATTGGCTTTTGATGATGGAAATATATTAACCTTTTAATGTTCCACTGAACCTAAGGTAGAGCACACAATGGGTGTTTCGTAGGACATTAAAGGGTTCAAGATCAAAATCTACTGTACATTGTGTAATTAGTTAAGAACAAATTGACGTAACAATTGTCAAAGGAACCCAAAATCACCAACCGATTGAGGGCTGGATTCAAACTCGCACCAAAAAATAAATGATTGAAATCACAGGCAGTTCCAACTTCTGTGAATTTCACAGCGACTCATCGTGTGATTCTGTAGTGTGTATGGCCCCAATGTGCTTGTATGCACTCCTGACAACGTCCGGGCATGGTCCTGATGAGATGGCGGGGGTTCCTGGGGGTTCTCCCAGGCCTGGATCAAGGCATCAATGAGCTCCTGGACAGTCGGTGGCGCTACTTGGTGGCATCGGATGCACCAATACATAATGTCCCAGAGGTTCTCATTTAGATTCAGGTCTGGGGAACATTAGGGCCAGTCAATGGCGTCAATGCCTATGTCATCCTGGAACTACCTACACACTCTGGCCACATGAAGGCGGGCATTGCCCTGTACCAGGAGGAACCCAGGGCCCACTGCACCAGTGTAAGTTCTGATGATGGGTCTAAGGTTTCATCCCTGTACCTACCAGCAGTCAGGGTACCGGTGGCTAGCATGTGGAGGTCTGTGCAACCCTCCAAGTAAATGCCTCCCCAGACAATCACTGACCCACTGCCAAACCGGTCATGCTGGATGATGTTGCAGGCAGCATAGCGTTCACCACGGCGTGTCTAGACTCTTTCACGTCTGTCACATGTTCAGTGTGAACCTGCTTTCGCACAGTGCCAGTGGTGGACCTGCCAATTGTGGTGTTCTCTGGCAAATGCCAATCAAGCTGAACAGTGCTGGGCTGTGAGCACAGGTCCCACTAGAGGACGTTGGGCACTCATGCCACCATCATGGAATCTGTTTCTGAAAGATACCGGTCCTGCTGCTGGGTTGATGCCCTTCTACTGCCCTGTCCAGGTCTCCTTGTGTAACGGCTCGTCTCCTGGTATACTCTTGAGAATGTACTGGGAGACACAGCAAACCTTGTGATGGCTCGTATGGATGTGACATCCTGGAGGAACTTGAATACCTGTGCAAACTGAGTGGGCTGCAGGTACTGCCTCATGATATCAGTAGTGACAAAGACACTAGGAAAATGCAAAAATGAAGAAGAATCAGTCAGGAAGAAAGGAGAATGCAAAACTGAAGAAGAATCAGTCAGGAAGAAAGGAGAGAGCAATTGTCTGTGTCCACCACCCGCAAAACAATTACCTTTTTGAGGGTTGTCTTGCTGTTGCCCCTCTGGTGCACCTGTTGTCACTTTCATTTGCCCCCAAACAGGTGACATTGATTCACAATTGCTTGTTTCCTAACTAGACAGATTGATATCCCTGAAGTTTAATCAACTTGGTGTTACAGTGTTATAATTCTGTGTTTCCTTATTTTTGTTGTAGTGTTTTACCATTATTTATCAAGGCACATTAATCAAAAGTATTTTCAACAATGCCCTGGGGGTCATGTTGGAGTAGGATGAGCAATTAGGGAATTAGGGAGAGTCAGGGGAACGGAGCTTTCATCTTGGTGGTTGGGGGATCATCACCAGTGAACCTAACTGCTAGGCCACCATTCGCTCAAAGTTGTGTATGTTATTGTAAGAAATCACTTTTGTGATTGGGCTCTTTGAGTCATGCCCCTGTAGCTTGAGGCAGAAAAGGACATCGTTGACTATCGTGTAGTGTTCTGTTTAACTATGTCACCAGTTTTCAAGAACTGTTGGCCCTTTACCTGGCACTGTGCCCACTTCAACTGCCAGATACAGATGCTTCCATCCTGGAGACCATCTCATAGCTTTCTGTGAATCACCGGGGAGGGTGGTAGGCCGGGTCTCTGATTGGGGAGGCTAGCAGTCCCTCTCACCATCCTTCCCTCGGCTCTTCTACCTGCTGCTTGGTTGGCACACTCAGTGTGTGTGTGTGTGTGTGTGTGTGTGTGTGTGTGTGTGTGTGTGTGTGTGTGTGTGTGTGTGTGTGGTCAAGAGGAAACTAAGAAGAGCTTTTACTGCTTTCAAATAAAGATGAAACAGTTGGTTGCTGACTGCCAGTGCTTTAAGCAGGCCAATCACAAGGTTAGAACTGTAGCTGTTGTCTGGAAGAACTTCCTCCTCTAACACCTGTGATCATTCAGTGCCCAGATAAACAAGCACCTCATGTCATGACATTTACTCAATTCACCACTCAAGGGTTGGGTAGGTTACTTTTTAAATGTCATCCATTACAGTTACTACACTAGTTACCCAGCCAAAATTGTAATCAGTAACGTAACTTCTGGATTACCCAAACTCAGTAATGTAATCTGATTATTTTCATTTACTTTTGGATTTTCTTTAAAATCTAGTTTAGAACCAGTTAAATGGCATACCAGGAAGTTTGTTTGCATATCCTTGTTATCAAAATCAAAAATCTTTTTGCATTAGGACTTAGAGTAGCACTCCAAATAAAATAGAACAGTGATTCTAATGTGTCAATAAGGGCATTATAGGAGGGCTGATGGCAAGTGGTAGGGTTTCTAAAGAAAAAAGTATAACAGTGGCTCCAATAATGGCAGTTTACAATATAATGTACAATATTATGTACTCATTTTTTATTTATTGTTTGAGAAATGCATATAGTACATTCTAATAATTTACAACCAGAAGCTGCAGTTTTGCAACCATGAACCAATTATGTAATTCACTTATAATGGGAACTAGATGACAGAGATGTATAACTTGATGCAATTTACATAGTTACTTATTATATTTGAAGGTGTTACACAGAACACCTTACATTATTGATGTTATTGACTTATTGACTTACTTAAAACCAAGGGGTACCCAGAATATACTGCGCAACCGGCAACAATGGCATATAAAGTCCCATAAATGTATTTTTGGCTTGAACAATTGATACAAATATTTAGAGACTTGTTTTGTGCTCTACACATTCTTGTACATATTAATTTGCAACCATGTTCTTAATTTAAACATTTTTCAAAATCGCTAGTTTGCTACGCTAACGTTACATTGCTGATTTGCACAACAGTCCCGCATTCGCTGACTAGACCATAGATTGTATATATCACTGGATGCAACATGTGTTACGTCACCCATTGGTTTGTGAAGATCCGATTTGGGTCATCGAATTCGCCGTTGTGGGCGCAGACATTTTGGTTGCTGACATGACGATTTTAGAAGAGGGAGGAGTAATCTAGCTAGCTAACTGATATTAATTGGGATGCTAACGAACAACAGTATTAAAACAAAATGTAAAACAACATGTAACGTTACTTACTAAAAAAACTGAACTGCCAACCTTTGAGCGTCTTGTACAATCGAACACCATTGCCACGCCCTAAATGCCCCTTTGCGTTATCACCAATTTTAAAATCAAAATGACCAGAATTAAAAAAAATGAACATCATTATATATTGCAGAAGGCATAAATCTAGCGATTGAGACCATATACTCATTATGAAAATGTTTACTGAAGTAATTAAATCAAGTGAGAACTTACAGAAACCAAGTTCTTTTGTAACCAGACGCGTCGCCCCCAGCTGGAATTCAGATAGAATGCAGGTTTAAAGCACGTCCTCATTTGCGTCACTTTGCCAAACCGGATGCTCACCCTGTGGACTAGCCTTGAATAGACTCCATGCATGTTTACAGTTTGAACTAAACTCCATTAGCAGTGACTTTCGTTTGTTATCAGTGCATAACACTACTTGCTTTGGAGACATCGATACGTGCTTGAGGACGTAACCGTAACCAAGTGGTGTCTCATTTCATAGGAGAATGTTTTCATCCCTAGCCCTAACCACTCGGTTTCGGGACAAGGGCTAGGGGTAAGACAGAAAAATGGGATTCACCCTAAAAGTATCCTAAAGTAATCCTTTAATTTATTTCAAAAGTATCTGTAATCCGATTTTAAAACAAATTTGCCAGTAACGTAACTGTTTATAGTTAAAAACATTTTATCTGATTACTGAAATTTACTGTCAATTATGGTAATCAGATTACTCCCCAACCCTGCCATTCATTTCCGGCTTTAGTAAGTTGATGTCTCCCCTAAAGTAGTTAATGGTCCTGCAGGTGAGGGAACTACGGCCACATGCCTTCACTCCGAGAGACACTGAGATTCTGGACAGTTTAAATGTCATTTGAAGAGACATACAGGTACATTATAGTAGATGGAACTTGACAGATGATTTGTGATGTTGATTGCATGTTGGAATTAACACCTGACGAGCAAACACTTTTCATTGCTTGCTCTCACACACTCCGCCTCACGGTTTGGGCATGAAAAGCATGGTGTCAGTGTGAGTAGTATCTGTGTCTCAGCTGTGCCTGTCCCTCAGTGCCAGCGAGCCGGCCTCCCCGCAATGTTGGAAGAGTCGGAGCACGACTGCCCTCGTTGACCTGAGCTGGCCCAGACAGTGGCCATGACGAGGGTGTGTGTTCCCCCTTGCTTCTATCCTGTCACCCTCCCTCATCTGCACCCTATGCCCTTGGCTTGCTTAACTCAGAGGCACCTGAGGAATATCTACCCACAAACTGTTATATACTTAAGTAACTTGTGGCCATTTGTGTGAATGAGTTTCATAACTGTCATGGTGACGTTTCCAGGGGAGAGCTGTAGTAATACTGCTGCTGTCAGGTGTATCTGTGTGGAGACTGACCACACCGTGAAGAGATGCCCAGGGTCTTCTTGCTCTTATTCTTACGCTAGCCACTGTGAATTAGTTTTGTTAGTGTGTCAGTGTAGCAGACAGACGTTGACAGTGTGTCATTGCCTGAGTGTGAGGCAAATGGACAGCATGACTGATACAGCAGACAAGGCTAAAAAACGTCCTTTTGTTTTGATGCTTAGAAGACATACTTATTTACCTCCGCTCTATCCCTGCCTTCTATATCTCTTTCCTTTTGCCCGGTGTCCAACTTTGGCTTGGTGGTACCACAGCTCCCATTACCCTAACAGGGAATAAGAGAGGGGTCGAAGCAGGCGGGGGGGGATTGTTCAGCTGTTGTTCCTTAGAGACAGGGAGTGGGCTGGTCTGTTACCATGGAGACACCAGCAGCTTTATTTGGTCAACTGTAGTGTGGGGGGGGGGGTTGTACCCCATGTTTAATTGTTGCAAATAATAATTTTAAACACCATTGGCAGGTTTTAACCCAGCGTGATTTGACACTTTCATAACCCCTGGACCTGGGGGTCTGTCTGTAGATGACTGTGTCCTCTTACCTACTAGGCCTATATTTTATTAATATCCAGCCCCATTAGAGCCTACATTTGTGTTAGAGCTTTAGCTGTTTGAGGAGAGAGGGGGGGCTAACAGGCAGAGGGAGAGAGGCATTGTGGGAAGGGTTGCTGATACAGCACAAGCTACCAGGTTTATTTATAGAGACCTCTCCGTCCAGCCCTTGGATACCAGCAGCCAATGAGCAGCCAGATAGAGAGTGAGCCTCTGCCAATCAGAGAGGAGGTGGGGGGGTGTCACACTCAGGAAGTTCTCAATGTGTTCACTTCAGCATTTAAAGGCACAGTGTGACATTTCTCAGTGCTCGGCAGCTAGCCCTCATAACTATCGTCATATCCCTCCCAACTGAGGCCAGGGCAGAACAAGCCCTCTCATAACAACAGCCGTTTCCATGCATTTTGAGATTTTCTACCATTTCCTTTGCACTTTTAAACCAGTCACATTTTAGTGTAGCATAGAAATGAAAACATTGCAGGCATAGGTCTGTTGGTTTGATTGTTTAAAGCAGCAATGTATTGTTTCATTCTCACAATGCATGGCCAATACTGATAGTTTTATAAAACTGTTTTTGCTGAACATTTA
The DNA here is from genome assembly GCA_016801145.1 of Umbra pygmaea. Lineage (NCBI taxonomy): Eukaryota > Metazoa > Chordata > Actinopteri > Esociformes > Umbridae > Umbra > Umbra pygmaea. Next base: position 117 of record JACXGM010013414.1, on the reverse strand, counting down.
TTGTATTGATCTGGATGGCTGATAAACTGTAATTCTTTAGGCCGTGTGTGTGTGTGTGTGTGTGTGTGTGTGTGTGTGTGTGTGTGTGTGTGTGTGTGTGTGTGTGTGTGTGTGTGT
>JACXGM010013413.1:0-23027 GCA_016801145.1 Umbra pygmaea | reverse complement strand
CGTCTTACATAGACAGTGTGGTTATTTCGTTTGTAGACTTGAAAGAAAAATAAACCTAATTTGTTGCAAATTATTTCTGGATCTCTGAGAATGCTTATACCAAGAAAACAGCCTATTGGAAACTTTCTATTCGAACTGTGTGCGTCCGAAACCCGTTTCTAGCTTGGGCGGTGGCTATACTACCAAGGAAGTCACTACAGGATATTTCAAATGAAATAAGAGCCACCCTGGCTGATGGTGTAATCAACCATGGGATGAGTATGTGGGAAGATGTGCAGTGAGTGAAAACCAATTTGAGCCGCTTTACTGTAGCACGTATCATCAGGACATTCAGGACTATGAATCGGTGAGTGGGTATGAATTCACCATGCTCAATATTTGGCTTTCGAATATGAACAAGAGTACTGCATGTTTGTACATGACATTTTATTGTTTGCATACAGGGTTGAGAGAAGACCACCTGCTGCTGGGACAAACCACCTCTTCATCCAAGAACAAGACACTGAAATAGTGAACAAATACAGTTTGTCCCAGTCGTTTATACACTGTGACCGAAATCATACACAAAGTGATCAGATGCTCAAGCTAACATCCCAGAATCATGTACCATTTCTGAGGAACCAAGTGCACATTCTACTTGCTTCAACTCAATTTGCGATTCCAGTTCACTCATGTGGCAAAACTCTACAAACAACTCTCACTATACAGTACAAGCACAATTGTATTTGATAAAAACACCTGTGCCATTTGTGAGAATACATAAATCACCAAACAGAACTCAAAGTGCCAACGCACTACAACACACTTCACCAGTACAAACCCATTTAACCATACTGTCTACTCACTTCTCTGCTGGTGGGAGAAACTCTCTTCACCCCAGAACAAGAGGCTGTGTATGACGCTTTTTTCCCACCCCCAGAGAGACAATACAAGGCCCCAGGCCACACTACTTCATACTGTCATATGGGACAATGTGAGGTTCCAGCATGCAGGACTAATACAAAAAGTTTTCTTCAACCACCCCTAGATCCAAAATATTTTCCTTCCATCAAATTCCCCTTCCTCAATCCAATTTGCTTTTGAATGGAAGTGTTTTTCCAATGACTGAATCATTTAACATATGAAACTGTGTGTAGTGTGTTGCACAGTGTGTGCTGCAGAATTGATAACAAAGTGTAAAGCTGAAAATGTGTTTATACTTCTGGTGCCAAGTGTTCTGTTTGGTTTTCTTGTGTGTAGAGTTTTGACACGATGAGCCCAACTCAGAATTTTGTGTGTTAGCAATCAATAAAAACTAAAAGAACACACTATGTGTAGAAAAATAAAACTCTCTCATCAAAATGTAAAAGTCAAGTAGAAAGACAAAAATAATCCTCCAACACAGCCAGTAAAGACAAACTTTATTTCAAATGGATTCATACGTAATACATACATTTGGTATTATCAAGCAACAACAACAAAAAACATAGAAACCTCAGGCATTCTCCTGCCCGTCAAAGTTGATTTGGCCACAAGTTCTGATCATACACCTTCCATCTCTAAGCTGAGAAAAATTCCTGAATTAGATTGAGGAAGGGGGAATATGGTGGAAGGAAAATAATTTGGATCTAGGGGTGGTTGGTGAACCATTCTTGGATTAGTCCTGCATGGTGGAACCTCACATTGTCCCATATGACAGCATAAGCAGTGTGGCCTGGGGCCTTATGTTGTCTCTCTTGGGGTGGGAACATAGAAATAGAATGGATAGAAAGGCCATTGAGCTGCTTGGTGTGGTCATTCGATTAGTACACAGCAAAATTGCGATTGTCGTACGTTGCCACGGTGACAACACGCAAATAGGTTTAATGCGGAAGAAGGCCGCTATATCGTTGCATTAGAATGGTACACGCAAAAATATCTGCCGCTCTGACGATTTTGCTACATTGATATGAATTGGAATGGCATTTCTAATCATTCTATTTCTATAGGTGGGAATGAAAGTTAATCAACAAACACCATGTTCTAGCATTCTTGGGTGAAGAGACATTTTGTCCCAGTAGCAGGTGGTCTTCTCTCAACCCTGTATGAAACTATGCAATGTCATGTGGAAGCATGCAGTACTCTTGTTGATCTTTGAAAGCCAAATATTGTGCCTGGTCATTGCATACCTACTCCGCTACTGTAGTCCTGAGTGTCCTGATGTTTCTTTGCCAGAGTGAAGTGGCTCAAATTGGGTTGAACATCTTTCCCAGCTTCCCCCCATGCTCATCCCATACACATCTCATGGTTGAATACTTCATCAACCAGTGTGCTTCTTATTTCCTACATGAATCTTCTATTTTGATGAGAAAGTTTTAGTTATCATATAGTCGGCGACACAGGAGTGTATGTAGAACAAACTTAATCATTTTTCATTGTTTCACACAAAATGCATCAATGACCACATTCTCCAAAATCCATGAGCTCTTTTCTCATTCAGACTCCACCACCTGTTAAACGATATACTATTTGCAGCACCTTTTCAAATGCTAACATATTGTCTCCAAAACAGAATGATGACAAATGTTCTGCTTTTCTGCAGTAACCACATTGAAAATATATACAAAATCTTGGCAGAATAGTGCAATTGTTGCAATTGTTTGATGGGACATGACAACTCTATTGCATATCTGCAAAATGTAGTAACTCACCTAAAACATTTACAAGCTTTAAAACCTATGTAGTTATTATGTTAGTAAATTGGCCAATGCCACCAAAATGAAAAAAATAAAATAATTATTGTGTGAACCGTACTGGTTAAAATGTTTAGATGTTTTTTCACAATGGCAGTCAACCCAGGAAATTTTTGTAATATATTCATTACATTTTTGTTCTACTTTTTTGGTGACAATGTTTGCTTACTGCACTATAGAAGAATGTCAGTTTGGTCTAGCTGAATGCTTTTGCGTATCACACTGAGCTATTTAGATACCAATTTCAACAATAGGTTAAAGTTTGCTAGGAAAGTTCAATACTGTACATTAATGTAGTACACAGAAAAGAGAAAAAAGAGATGCACATTTGTATGTATACAGTACATTCATTTTTGTAGCAATTATTATTGTTAGATTTTAATAGAAAATTCACATTTGCATGTCCATTTAAATATATGGCTGAAATATAGGTATATACGTGTACTATATATCTACTTTTGTCACGCCGTCTCACGCCATCTGGATGATGTTTCCATGGACTGAGACATAAACTCTTGTGTGTATATGTATTTCTGTTCTTTTATGTATCCAGTGCGTATGTATTGTAGTTTTGATTTATGTTTAAATGCATATGTATGTATTGTGGAGCTTTGGCGCCACCCCCCTGGACACCAGCTAAGGATAGGTCTCTTTGTTGTAGTTAATCAAATGCTTGGTTGATCTGATTGCTAATTACAAGTGCCCTTACCACTACGTGTTGTAAGTAATATGTGCTGTATAGTTTGAGTCAAGCGTACGATCACAACTTACTTTATAATAGAGCAGCTCCTGGATAGTCCTCTCACACAACGTAACAATAACAAATATCATCCGTGACCGACACCTCTCTCTAGTTTGGCCAGCCTATATATACAGGAAGCTTAACTAACTAATAGAACACGGCTGAAAGTAATCATTAATTAATCATTTATTTTCATACTTCAACTGTGTGAAAACAAAACAGGGTTAAAACTTGTCAACCCATTGGATCCTCTTGCTTTGTCTCTTCCTGGAGCTGTATTCTGCTAGCAACACTAACGATGACATCATAAATTCAGTATAATGATAAAACCTTTAAAATAAAAGCCTGAATGTCAGCACATGTCAAAGTGTATAATTCCTTGAGTAACATAAATAAAATAAAAAGAGATTCTGGCACCACAGTTACTTGACATCTCCTTTCCCCTACTTTGTCCCTCTGATAGTAGCTCTTCTCTCAGGAGGGACACCATACTGTCAGAATCCATAAACGCCTCAGTATCCATTCCCTGCATTCGTATGCACACTGTCCAAGAGTTTAATTGGTATGTGTTCGTCCAGTGTAGAACAGCGGCTCAAGAAATATCCAAATGCCTGACAGCAGAAGCACTGTATGTCCTCCATACGGGTACCTCTTCTCATGTTCCGTCCAGGCTCAGTTGGGGTCCTGGTTTTCTCTTCCCTCTTTGGCTTTTCCATGCGACATGATGGCTGGACCCTCTCATCCCTGCCCTGCTTTTAGAGATGCTTGGTAGCAGTTTAGTCCTCTATCTAAGCCACCAGCATGTCCACAATGTCTGGACTGAATTGTCCGACCACCCTCAGCATGTCTGCGGGTAGTTCCCTAAAGCACTTGTCAACCACTATTGGTTTCCAGCATAGCTGCCATTCCCCTACTTGTGTCTGGCCATTCCCTGACCAGCCGAATGAGGTGGTATAGTTTCCCCCGGGGCGAATCCTCCTTGTTTCTCCTTCCAGTGGAAGCATTGGGCTCGGTTCCATGGGCTCAGATGATATTGGGACAGTATTTCTGCCTTCAGACTGCCTTAGTTTACTGCTGTACCCTTCCTCCAAGTCAAAATATGTGGCCAAGGGTGTCTGTGTGGTGTAGTGGGATAAGTCACTGCATTGCAGTACAGTCTACATCACAATGGTTAGTCGGTGAACTTACAGTTTTTCCCAATTGCTAAAACACTAAAAGTGAATGCCGTAACGTTTGCATGCATTTGGTACACTCAGGCACCAAATGAATAAACACAATGTCGGCATGGCACCGTAAACAATTCTGTGACACACGGTGCAAAACACTACACACATTGGCCAATGATGAAACACTCTGCAGTCAGCACGTCCATTCAATAGTTAAAACACACACAACATTAGCAACACTCTCTCACACACAGTAAAACAATTAACCTGTAACTGAACACCAATCAGCCACTATAATTCAGGTATAAGCACCTGTCGTGAGACAATCGTGAATATGGAGGCTGAAGGACCAAGGGGAAGGAGAAGATGAGGAAGAGATGGGAAGAGGGAGAGGAGAATGAGGAAGAGACAGGGAGGGAAGAGGGAGAGGAGATAGAGGAAGAGACTCTGGTAAAACATCGGGACTGAAACCTCATCGGCCAAAGGGCCATTGAGAACTTCGCTGGGCAGTGCGGGGGCAACATCACCATGTGTGCTGCCTTTAGTGGTTAGACCTGCCCCCTTATTCCCCGTTCATTAACCCAACTGAGGAATTCTTTTCAGCATGGCGGGGGAAGGTCTATGAACACCTACCACATGCACGGAGACATTGAGTTGGGGTCGATCCACAAGTGGATATGCCAAGCCCGGGAATATTTTCCCCGTTGCCTTGCAAGGGAGAACATCGCCTGTGATGTGAACGAGGTGATGTGGCCCGACCTCAATCGACGGCGTGATCCCTGAGTTCTAATGGGAATTGTGTACAATGTATCACTGAGGCTTGGTTGCGGGAATAAAAATGGTTTTAAAACTACAAATGACAGAAGAGTCTTGAGTAAAGTTGACCAGTGTGTTGTCTCTGTTTGACTGTTCATTGATCAGGTGCATGTGTGTTCCCTATCGATCTGAAGATGGCCTTTTGAAGTCAGAGTGTTAAGTTTTGATTGCAGAATGGCAGTTTTGACATGGCAGTTAGATGTTAATCTCCAAGTGTTGTGAAAATATTTTTTGTGTGTTGAATTTTGACACAATGAGCCAAATGTGTGTTAGCAATTGGAAAAAACTGTAATCATCCTGTGCATGATCCGACTAAAGGCTTCCATGTTGGATGAGCAGTGCGAAAAGAATCGGTTGCTCGGGCAACATGTGGTTGGAAGAACAATGTGCATGGCTCTCATCATCCCACAGATCTATAAAAGGGGTTACGGAGCTGTCAACACGGCAGGACTAGAGAGAGAATTGGGAAGGGAGAAAAAGAGGGGAAACAATGAATAAAAAAATAGGTGGCGTGCGCCTTTCCGGTGAGCATAGGTACCAACAGGCCTGCCCATCCATCCTGGTCCAACCCTTCATGGGTAGCCATTCTCTCAAAACCTGTAGGTAGGCCTCCACATCATCGTCACAGGTCAGCCAGTGCACCTACATTGGCATGTTGACGTCCCCCAGCCTTTGGACATGAGGCCAGTTTGTGCCATAGGAGGTCAAGTGAGTCCTTCTGGGTGATGGCACATTTTGCCAGTCGACGCAGCAATTCGGTATCCATATGTGCCGTCCTTGTCCTTGGGTGTCTCTGCTGGTTTGTCTTGCCTGCATTCTCCACTGTTCGGCCACCTTAAGTTTTCCAAAAACCTTTGGTACATCACTGCAATAATTGTGACAATACATCTAGATGTGTTTGTTTGAACTTCCTGAAATGTATTTGTCCCTTTTTATTCCCCTATGGACTCGATTCAACAATCAACTTACTTCAATAATAATATTTAATATTTTCAAAAATGTTGCAATGACGTAATCAACGGGTTTTGGAAAACTTACGGTGGCCGATTTGGGAATTAATGAACTCGCTTGGAAGGCATATTTAGTGCTTTAACTTTTTACTTTCAAATTATGCTGTCAACTTTGTTTTTGGGAACATTCAGTGTCTTCGCTACCTTTTTGTATCCTGTTCCTTGTTTCTGAAGGGTGAAAATGTCTTATTTAACTTTTTGGACCATTCTTTTGACTCAGCCATGTTTCTCACAGGCCGTCAAATGTGACAACAAACCCCTAGCCAGTTCAGGTATTTCATGTGTTCCAGCTCAAGCACACCTTGTGCAACTAATGAAGCCCTTGATTATTTGCATCAGGTGAGCTTGAGACAACACCTGTTTTGCATATTTGTGCTGTTACGAGGGATTCTGTTCCGGGTGTTGAATAATTTTTAGACTGGAGAATTCATTCTGAGTTGCATCTTCAGTTGGATTCGGGAAAACCACTTGATGCATTTGTTGTGTTGAGCTATTTCAATTGATTTGTTTGATCTGTTCATTGCAAACAGCTGAAAGTCTGTAAAGTTTGACAATAATGCCAATTTGCAATGGGGGTTGAATCATTTTGATTACAACTGTAGGTCTCTTTGTTTTACATCCAACTATATACTATTTGATAATGTTTCACCCATCCTAAAATTACTGCATTGGCTACCTGTGCACTTTAGAATTGAGTTTAAAATTCTTCTCTTTGTTTTTAAATCGGTAAATAATCTGGCACCGAGCTATTTGTCTGAGCTACTCTGTCCACACAATCCCACACGAAACCTGAGGTCTGGTGATCAGAGACTTTTGTCTGTCCCCAGATCACAGTTAAAGAATAGAGGGGACAGAGCCTTTGCGACTGCTGGCCCTAAGCTGTGGAACAGCCTTCTGGTCTACATCAGAGAGGCTCAATCTCCAACTGTTTTCAATCCTCTGTTAAAACCTACTTTTTTTCCTTCGCTTTTAATTCACTGTGAACTTCTGGCTTAAATGTGTGGTTTGTCCTTGTTCTTTGTCTTGTCTATTGTTCAGCACTTCGGTTAGCCTTGTTTGCTGTTTTTAAATGTGCTATATAAATAAATACAAACTTGAAACTTGAACTTCTACATGCGCACAGAGCACCAGCCCAAGACACCGGCCATGCAGTAAGCTCCACCCTTTGCCGATTCCCCAATGGCCATGGTCTCACCTGTCCGTAGACTTCATAACGGATTTACCAGTGTTGCGGGGTTATACCACCACCTTATTTGTCGTGGACAGGTTTTCCAAGTTCTTCAAACTGATTCTGTTGGCAGGCCTGCCCACCGCCTTCCAGAATGCTGAGAACCTGTTCACCCACATCTTCAGGACCTATGGGATACCGGAAGACAAAGGGCCCTAATTTAACGATCTGAGACGCAAGTATCGAACACGAAACGCAAGTGACATAGTGGGCGCTGTTGCTATTATGCCGGCGGGATTAATGAGACTTGCTCCCGACGCAAATCTAAAATGGGTAGGTCTGAAGTATCTACATTAGTCATAGGTGTGGTTTGGACGTAACATGCAAAAAAACAATCAGAGCGTCATCACACATTCCCTTTAAGAGCAAGTGCGCTTGTTTCATGGCAGATTGTTATGGTTTTTCCAATTGCTAACACACAAAATGCATAATTTGGCTCATTGTGTCAAAACTCAACACACAAGAATTCTTTACACAACACTTGGAGATTAACATTGAAATGCCATGTCAAAACTGCCATTCTGCAATCAAAACTTAACACTCTGACTTCAAAAGGCCCTCTTCAGATCGATTGGGAACACACATGCACATGAACAATAAACAGTCAAACAGACACAAAACACTGGTCAACTTTACTTAAGACACATCTGTCATATGTACTTTTTAAACCGTTTTTATTCCTGCAACCAAGCCTCAGTGATACATTGTACAGGTAGTAAAACAACTCCCATTACAAGTCAGGGATCACTCGGTCGGGCCACATCTTCTCGTCCACATTACAGGCGATGTTCTCCGTTGCCAGGCAACGGGGAAAAGATCGCCGGGCGTGGCGTATCCACCTGTGGATCGACCCCACCTCGATGTCTTCCATGCCTCCTCCATTGCTCACAGGAGCGGCACGCGTGCATGTGGTAGGTGCTCACAGACCTTCCACCTCCATGCCGAAAATAATTCCTCTATCAGTTTGAGGAACGGGGAATAAGGGGGCAGGTACAGCACCATGAAATGGTCGTGGTTGGCGAATTAGTCCCAGACCAGAGCAGCCCGGTGGAAACTGACATTATCCCAGATGACAACGAACATGGGCTGCCCTGGTCTGTCCTATGTGACCGTGGCATGTAGTGCATGCAGAAATGTCTGTATGTGTGCAGTGTTGTAGGGACCCAGGGTGGCATGGTGATGGAGGACCCCCTGACCACTAATGGCTGCACACATGGTGATGTTGCCCCTGCACTGCCCGGCGACATTCTCAATGGCCGTTTGGCCGATGATGTTTCAGTCCCGATGTCTGGTTTTTACCAGAGTCTCTTCTTCTATCTCCTCTCCCTCTTCCCTCCCCGTCTCTTCCTCATTCCTTCCCCTTGGTTCCTTTAGCCTCCATTTTCGCGATTGTCTCACGACAGGTGCTCATACTTTAATTATATATAGTGACTGATTGGTGTTCAGTTACAGGTTAAGTGTTTTACTGTGTGTGCGGGAGTGTTGCTAATGTTGTGTGTGTTTTAACTATTGAATGGACGTGCTGACTACAGAGTGTTTCATCATTGGCCAATGTGTGTAACACCTGCACAATGTGTGTAGTGTTTTGTACCGTGTGTTACAGAATTGTTTACGGTGCCATGCCGACATTGTGTTTAGTCATTATGTGCCTGAGTGTACCAAATGCATGCAAATGTTGGTATGAGCATTCACTTTTAGTGTTTTAGCAATCGGGAAAAACTAAGCCCTAATCAATAGCAGATTGCTATTGATTTTTCTTTTTTACAAAATGTAAATAAAGAAATGTCACAAAGATATACTTTCCAATGTTTTGGGCTCACTCTCACTGAATCAAGAGGTTTTGAATGCATGGTGATATTTTTGCAATATATTCTAACATTAGACCAAGATTACTTTGCTTAACTCACTCTTCTTTCAAATAAGCTCTCCTCTCCCATTCCGCTACTGGGGCATTTGAGTTAAGTGGCAATGGAACATGCATTTTATCATCACGTCTCCTTAAAGCTGCATTGTGTAAGAGTTGCTCCCATCTAGTGGTGAAATTGTATATGACAAGCAACTGAAGCCCCTCGCGTTATTATACCAGCACCGTGAACCTGGATATTAGTTTTTTCTTTCAAAACAATAGCGCTCGTTTTGATTCATTGCAATAATCATTGTTAATTCACTACACAGCCCGTGAATTGTAACCAAATGCAATTGTATTGTGTGTAAAGAAACAATAAGAGCATGTGATAGCAAAAATAATAATTTAACATGTTTTATTATTAAAAGTAACAAATATGTTTTACACACAATTTGATTGAATAAACATTCACTAGAGTCTGTTTTATTCCAACAGAATAATAATTTTAGCAAAACATGAACATGGACACTACCTAAGCAACAAATAAACAATGATTATTGCAATGAACCACGAGCGCTATTATTTTGAAACTGAAAATTTGAGTTCGTGTTGGGCCATTGCTGTACAGCTTGGGCCAGTGCTGCCGTTACATGTCCTCAAGAATAGGCATAATATTACATCTTCAACAGACTTTGAAATTTGACGGCAGTTGTTAGTAATTTCCCCCTGGCATTCGTCACGGTGCCACTAGTGTAAAAGCGCGAAAGGCAGAGCTCGAATTTCCAGGTATGTCCCTCTTTGGCTAATGTATTTTCAAAGATGGAGGCGTAACATGGCTGCCGCAATTCGAGCGGCACCATTATATGTATTGTGAATGGAAGATTCTATGCTAACGAATATACTTTGATTATTTGGTGGAAGTAGTTACACATGAATTAGCACATATTTTTGAATAAACAAAGTTTTTGCTAAGAATCAACTCAAAGAAATACACAGTGTAGCTTTAACTCCTCTAATATTTCCTCATTTATGTCAACACATCAATGATTCATGGAAATGTGTAAAACACAAAAAGCCACAAAAAATGCTGCAACTTTTTTGAGTACTGTAAAGTGCCTCCTGTTCTATCCAAACACCTGAAGCGCATTTTCAGTGTGCCAAATGTTCGGTCAATTAGGCTGCACTGCGTGTTTGTGTGTGTTTTCGTTTAAACAGCATTTCACTCACTGTTGCTGGCATCATAAATGGTGTCATCACCAGCCATGTCTTTAACATATAGCCGTTTTCCCCTTCACAGCCCCTCATCCAAGGGTGGTTCCCAATCAAAGATGGCAGGAATGGCAGAGTTTGCCAGTATAAATGAGTCGTGGCTTGAGTCAGGGTAATTCGCAAAGACATGGGTGATTTTACTATTAGCATAGCAAATTACTTGTATGTTGATTGAATGGATTCCCTTGCAGTTTTTGTATATCAGTGCGAATAATTCATTCTGGATATTTTGGGTAAATGTGTAGGCTACACTAGATGTATGCCTATTTTTTCACGTCTTCGGACACCACAATGATATCCCTCGTGTGGTAATATTTTTCCTTGTAATTATGTATGGGTTGCAATAGATGAGTCTGTGTAGATGAGAGGAGCAAAGTGTATGCGTGGTGTGCACATGCTACATTATGCCCAAGCATGCGCCTTTAAAATAGCATCTGAATAACATGCCACTGACCTTTAACCAGGTTATTCCTGGTCTGTTGTGGAATTGTTTTCGGGAAGTGCAAAATAGCACCAGGGAACATTTGCGTTGAAACACGCCTCTGCTTTTCGCTGAACCGCCCCCAGGAACGCAAGTTCAATTCCTAATTTAGGAAATCGGGTGCAAAATAGGAATGATACTTGCGGTGTAAAAACTCAATTGCGCTGGGTGCAAGATAGGGCTCATAGTGTAAGATCGTGGACCCGAGTTCACCTCCCGAGTATGGAGAGTGTTCATGGACCAGCTGGGGGTGACTGTAAGCTTGTCATCTGGCTATCACCCTCAGTCGAATGGACAGGTGGAGAGGGTCAATCAGGAGGTAGGACACTTCCTCTGATCCTATTGTAGAGATCAGACATCCTGCCATGGGCCGAATATACACAGAACTCCCTGACGCATTAATCCATGGGTATAACACCCTTTCAGTGTGTTCTTGGCTTCCAACTGTCTTTAGCTCCATGGCACCCCAGTTCCTCCCACATTCCGGCAGTAGACAACTGGTTCCGATGGGCTGAGGCCTTATGGGGGGCTGCCCATACTCATCTCCAATGGGTTTTCAGATGTCACAGACAACAGGCAGACAAGCACCGAAGCAACGCACCTACCTACCTGCCCAGGGATAGAGTCTGGATATCCACCTGAGACATGCCTTTCCGTGCCCCATACAGGAAATTGTCTCCACGTTTCATTGGTCCTTTTCCCGTTATATGTAGGGTCAACAAGGTCTCATACACGCTTCGATTGCCTGCCCTTGTCAAACCTGCACCCACATTTAATGTATCTCTCCTTAGGCCGGCAGTTTGGGTGTCCGACGGTGCTCCTTCCCCCCCCCCACCATCGACGGAGACACTGCTTACGCAGTGAGGACCCTCCTGGATTGTAGGAGGCAAGGCGGCCATCTTCACTATCTCGTGGACTGGGAGGGTTACGGCCTGGAGGAGAGGTGTTGGGTCCCTTTTCAAGACATCCTGGACCCTTCTCTCTGCAGGGACTTCCATCACCTGCACCCGCACCACCCTGGTTCGTGGCCCAGGGGTCGCCCACGTTCTTGTCCTGTCCCGGTGGTTGGAGCCTCTCAGAAGGGGGGTGCTGTCACATCCGCCACGGCCTCTCGTGGTGTCCAGCGGTCTCAGTCTGTTGTTTCGTTTCATGTCTAGCGCATCTGTATCATAGCAATCAAGCTATTCTCTATGTTAATCATTACGTGCACCGGTGCCCCTTTATGCAGCTGTTTGTCATGAGAATCAGTAGAATCAGTGTGTTTGGGCAGGACTGTCAATTATTGTTTTTCTGTCAGCTGTGTTCCTTTTGAGTTTTCGCTAGACATGTACAATTCATTTGAAGTATTTCATTAAACTTTCGTACCCGCTATTGCCTCCTCAATGTGACAATGGGGTGGTGCAAGATCCTTTTTGCCTTCCGCTCAGTGTTCCACTAAGGTCCTTTCCAGTCGCAGTCTCTCCGATACTGGCAACATTTTTGTCATCCGTCCTGCAACCCACTTCCGAATCATCTCTGACAAGATATGGTAGAAATCAAGGGAGAGAAATGCTTAACACAAAGCAACTCCTTCACATTCTTTTGTGCAGCATTGATAGTGTTTATTTGTGCCCCATGTTTTGTTACAGATTATTTACTGTTTTATGAATTATTTATTTTCAACATTGTATTATGCCTAGAAACATGCTTTTATAACACAGAATCCAATGCACACTAGCTCTGCTTTGCATTTTGCAATCTCATCACTCCTCATCACCTATCCTACTAAGTTAAAATAAATAGGAAATCAGTGAACTAAACTTAATTAATTGGTCCCTAGTTCCATAGATGTTTATGGAAGGTATCTGGGATCTTTTATTTAATTCCATGAAACCTGGGAGCGACAATTCACTTCTAATTTATATATTTTTTTAGGTGTAGTGTCGTAATCCTTGACTTGTTGTATTGTTATCAATATGGATTCAGTATAAACTTCTGATATGTAACTCCCAGAGTTTTTTTGCTGATATTTGGAATGAATACAGAGGCAGAATTTAGGAGAAATACAAGACACCATCTTAGGGACTGATATTCATATGATTATGCTATAACTGAAAGCTCTTGTTTTATAGCGAAGAAGCAAATTGAAACAGATGTTTGAGGTCAGTGGTCACACAGAGCTAACAACTGCATGGGCCCAGACACCAGGTTTGAGGTGTAGGGCCAGGTCTGGGTTCATGGCACTCACACAGGAGCAGAACTGGCCAAGTCAGGTGTTAAACTGTGATAAGAGCCAGGATGAAATTGTAATTAGAAGTACCACCAATGGAAGCCGATAAGACAGTGTTTTTGTTATTCTTGCATTTAAGCACTTAAAACTAGAAGTTCATAGCTTTACATAATTTAGCACACGCCATTATCCAGAGATATTTACACAACCATTTCCTTCCCTTGGAATTTTTGTGATTCAATCCAACGTCCTTTTAGATGCTCTTAAAAAACTTGTAGGCTACCAGCTCTACGGTCATTATTTATAAGTATTTGTTAACAAATCTATGAATAATCACATCCTGCTTTCTCTGACAAAATCAACGTAATTAAACGAATATGTCCTCTTTGATGACTAAAGCAACAGTGACCTCCCCTACTTGGAGATACCTGTGGTGTGAATTCAAATGCTGACAAACACTGACAATTGCAGACACTGCAAAATGCTGTGGAGGTCAGGGCAACTGTGACCGGACAACTGTGGTTTGTTTCCTTCCGCAATGGGGCTTAAGGCAGTACATGTGCTTCTGTAAAATAGCCTGAAACTCATTAACACTCCACATGCATATGTTAGGAGCGCAGGTGGACATGAGTACAGAACATAACTTATGTATTAAATTAAAGTACATTCTATATATAGCTAATTGTATTGGACATGTTTTTTTATTACCTTACATGCATGTTGTAATATTTTCACTTCGTAGGCCTCGTGCTGTGACCATAGGAAAGGGGGTCAGAAGACGATACGATGGGACCCATCTATGATTATCTAAGCCATTTCAAATAGACAGGCAGGGAGTCTATATGTGATGTTGAAATCTCCTCCTTTAGTCAGAATGCATTTTCTTCTTCATTCTTGTCACTTCCCAAAAGCCTAATTCTGCCTCAATTAAACAACAGCAAGTACTGTAGCAAATATTTTATTTAAATGACATGCGTTTTTATTGTTTTTACTAATATTTCTGACTTTGCATTATGGTGGTACTATTCAACAATGACCTCTGTAGAAAAGGAATTATATTTTTATATTTTTTCTGTATTAAATCCGTGGACGGCATTTCCAACCCTTTGACATTTTACATTTCAGAGTTTGTTTACCACCTGAAATGACTGAGTCGTTGCCTTACGATACTGATGAAGTAGGGAGATTGGAAATTGGAAGGTTAATGAGATTTTCACAAAGTGTCCATCTAGCGGTTTGAAGCCAGATTAAATTGACATGCTATGTTTAAAATGAATTGACCTGTGAAATGACGGTGTCCTTCAACAGTCAAAGATTGATGATATGTGTGAAAATATAGATGAGAAGAGGATGGAGCCAAAGCGGGATGGTTTTAAAGTATTTATGGACCCTCACCCACCTTCACACAGTTGTGGCACCAATGACACCAAGGGAACAGGAGGAACATATATAGGTGCTCCAATGAAGCAGGGATGGCACAGCTTCAAACATCAGTTACAATAATAGACTAAGAGACAACTGACATTGCTTAGAACAACCATGCAAACACACAAAAACATATCTACACATGACAGATAATATTAGTACAACTTTTTACACAGACTTTAATTGATTCATGTGAAGATTCTCTCTCTACTTCTGAATAATAAAACAAACAGTTGTACAAGCAGTATTAAAAGCTTTTTTGTGCCAGGAGTGGCCTAAAGTCACACAATATCAAAGTTAAAGACTGGTGGAGAGCATGCCAAGACACCTGGAAGCTAATTATTACTATAATACAATTATTATTGTTCCATCAACATTTCTGAACTCTTCCTAAGTTAACACATTAGTATTTTGTTGTTTAAAAAT
The DNA here is from genome assembly GCA_016801145.1 of Umbra pygmaea. Taxonomy (NCBI): domain Eukaryota; kingdom Metazoa; phylum Chordata; class Actinopteri; order Esociformes; family Umbridae; genus Umbra; species Umbra pygmaea. The sequence goes on along the minus strand of JACXGM010013413.1, from coordinate 7,698 downwards.
GAATAGGAACTTATTTTCTTTGCATTATTCAACAGCTGACAACACTGCATCTTTTTGTTATTTTGACCAGTTATCATTTTCTGCAAATAAATACTCCGAATGACAATATTTCTATGTGGAATTTGGAAGACATGCTGTCAGTGGTTTATTGAGTAAAACAAGAATGTTAATTTTAGACAAACACATACCTATCAATATTTAACCAGAGACTCTGAATATACTGTACTGAAAAAGTACCTATTGGATATTTTTTCACCACGCAATCACAACTACTTCTGTGTGGATTAAATTACAGCCTGAATTTCATGGTGGAAATGTGTTGCTGCATATGATGAATTGTCATGGTAGGAAGGGTGTTTAAGACAACAGGTCAATGTATGAGTTTGTTTACAGCCATTTCTGCCTCCAGCTCTCTGTGTCTTACTCCCTTTCTCTCCGCTACTCCTGTTTTATTCATTTATTCAACCAGATATGCCAAAGCAACATTTACCCTGTGGACAACAAGTTGTAGCGACAAGCTACAGGATATTATTCACAGCCAGACAATTATTATTTGTACGGTGGGAACCTTTGCCATTACAACTTGTTATGCAGATCACTTTTTTTCCTCAGCTGGTGGTGGCGTTGCATAAAGGGAAACGTAGCATGAAAATATAATTAATATGCAAATCAGTCATGAAAATGTCTGCCGTTAGACTCTGTCACATACCATCCTGTGGTTTGGTTGCAATTGAAATCCCTGGTTGGGGAACTAGTGTTACGCTATGCTTTAGAAAAATCTTCAAAGGGACTATTATTCACATAACCAGGGTAGAAAAACCTGTAGAGTTAAATTTTAAATGAATGGGTGATAACCATGAAAATTAACATAATGCATTTCTCACCAGGCACAGATTAGTTTTGTCAATATTGTTCTAACATTATTCCTCCATTTCGGAATGTATTAAATTGGGTAAAAGTTTTAAATTTATGTAAAACAAAATCATCATAAAGTATTTCAGCATAACGTCACTGTAGGTTTTACACTAAATGCACAGAAGGGCAAACAAATGGAAACACATTTTATAGACCTTTGTAAAAAAATCGACCATAGTTAAAATGATCTCCTCAATCATTCGATTAGTCTACATATATATTTTTTTATTTATCCATAAGACACACCCATATTTAATAAAGTTCAACTGTACTAGGCCTGTCTGATGATTTAAAAGTGCACACTCTGCACACATGTTGTGTTAAATTTGAACAAACTTATGAGTCAGCTCAGGGACAATACATGTGTTATTTTTCACACAAGTATTGCGTTACACACAGAATATGGTAAGTCAAGTAAAAAGTGTGTTAATTCTGAAAATTGTTTTCCACATTTTGCATTGGAATCAGCACATCATGTGTTACGGACCGAATAATTACACATTCTGTGTTGTTTTCTGCCACATAACTTCTGAGAGTGAACTGAATGATTAAATTATTAGGAGCAAGAGATCAAGATAAGACGCGACCCGTCACTGACTCTGCCGTTATGCTCCTGAAGATTGCTTTTACATCAGAAGTTAACCCTCACAGTCACTGCTCAGATGTAGCCTGTGAACATTATTTTTATAATACAATATATTTGTTTTAGTCATTAGGCTTCTTTTGTTGCTGAAGTCAATTATATTAAGCACAAGAGTTAGGATATTACAGTGTATTACGTCACTGTTCTGTATTCCAAAATGAACAGAATCATATATCATACTACTATGCAGCAGAGATATTAAATATTTTAAAACATTATGTTACATATTTGGGCTATATTAAATTACTAACTGTAATGTTTTATGCAGAGCAAAGTTGAAAATGATTTGTACTGATTATTAAACAAAACCAAGGGCATATTCACACTATGTTAACTTGAGATTAACTAGATTTTGTGTCAGCGATAAACAAATATTTAAGAGACACCCCAATCGATCATTGTAGATGATCAGCGTTCCAATAAGAGAACAGTGTGGTACAGTATGTTACCTGGGACTGGAAGAGAGCCAACTTTAGCACCAAGCACGTCTCATTGCATACCTTCTTAGAAGAACAATTTTGTCCTAGAAAGGACTGTCTTGTTGAATGATTTCATAGTAATAGCTGTTCACAAACCCTCACACAATGATTGATGTGTTAATATGGAGGAATGGAAAAAGAATCTGGCTGCTGTAATGAAAATGTAGAATCAATACTCAAAATCATAGTTGTCCCCATGAGCAAGGCACTAAACGTTAATTGCTCCAGTAAGTCACTCTCGATAAGTGTATCAGCTGACTAAAATGTAAATGTACAATGTGCAAAAATGTTTTTGTTTGTGATAAAAAACGTTTGGCTCTAAGGTAGATGTATTCTGCCAAGGTATAGATATGGAGATATGCAGATTTTGCCTTTGCGACGAGGCAACCACTACCAACTCATCAATCACTAAATCCCCAAAGCAAAAAATCTGAAAAATCAGTACTTTAGTTAATTAATTTTCATGCTCTGCTCTCACATTTAACAGTGAAGTGCTGAACTTTTTTTATGTAGTGGTGCACATAGTTCCAGCAGATGGTATTTAATTGTGTTCATGTTCGATTGTGTTCTTAAACAAATTCTCTTGAAGTACCAAGTACCATTTTCCCCATGTTGTGAAATCAACAGGATTTGTGCCTACCGAGAATGGAAAGGGGGGGTCTCCATTAAGGTTGAAGGGCACACACCTCTGAACCCTTTGACTGGTCAAACTGTAAGTGAAAATCGCCCTCTAGGCTACATTGATCACAAAATTATCTTTTGATTTCATCTACGAAGTAGAGTGTCACAGACTGCGCTGTAGCTATACATAGCTCTGCTTTCCGCAGTGCTGAAGTGTGATGTGAGACAAATGTGAGGAAACTGATAAATCAAAAAAAGTATTCATAAAAATACACGTACACACACGGACCAACATAGAACAATGAGCAGTCAGTGAATCAAACAATCCCAGGGACTAAATACAACACTAATGACAGTAAATGAAAACCACCTGAGTAAGTCTGACATGGGAGCGAAGTGATCGATTAATTAATTGAAACATGTGACCTGAAACAAAACCAGGAACACTGGAATAACCAGGAAACAAGCGGGAGAAGTCAAAAACAGACACAGAGGGGAGCAACTAAAAGAGACATGTCAGGTACTCTTAATAGACACTGTGACACAGAGCAACATAAATTTTATCTTTCAGTCTTCAATCATGCATAAGAAAATGTGTCACACAGTAAAAACAGCAAATTGCTATTTTAACAGAGAACTATTTAATTCATCTCCCATTAGAGATAGGCCAAATATACACAGGGTTTAAATACAATGGATTCTATTGGTCAGTATCCACAAAATGTTTAAAGAGCCCTGACTATATTAATTAGTTTCCTTTCCTTTATATGTGTACATGTCCCTTTGATAATGTGACACCTCTCTCTGGTTTGGCTTTGCTACGATAGTGTTTAGGTTAGGCCGGTATCTTGTAGATCTGTTGATTAATGATTACGTTCAGCCGTGTTCTATTAGTTAGTTAAGTTTCCTGTATATAAATGCTGGCCAAACTAGAGAGAGGTGTCGGTCATTGATTTATGTTACGTTGTGTTTGAAGACTTTCTAGGAGCTATTATGTGTAGTTGTGAAAAGTTAGTCCCTTAAGTTTGGAAGTTAATGCGTACAATCTGTATTCATGTTTAGCTGTCAGTGTCCGTGCCACTGTTTAAGAGCATGTAGGCTATAAGTATAACCGTTGTGCACTTGCTTGAGGCGTACCCTGCAACCTGCTATCTGTATGTTTTCTGGAGATGTCTACTTATTAAATACAAACAACAATCTATCTGCCTTTGGTCTTCCTTCTCTCTACACCACACACCACACACCACACACAATGAAATACAATTGTGTACACAGGAATATGTAGCTTGTGCATGTAGCTTCATAATTACATGTCACTTTTCAACACATACACACTAAAAATTACATTGACTTTAGTTTTGTACACATATTCATATACATAATGTCAAAGAAAGATGCTGGATTTATTGTAATTACTATATTTCATGTTTTTCAGTAATGCAATTCTCTATAATTTTTTCAGTTGTAAAGTGAAGATGTAATATGATTTTGTGTGGAACTTTGGTTGTAGCATTAAAGGAACTGGAAGATTCAGTTGCCTTTAAGTGGTTGAGCCAATTTAAGTGACAAAAATCTTGTTTTGCTTCAGTCTCCTGTTAGCCGAAACAATTATTCACAACAATTTATAAAAGTTGATCTAATTACTTCTCTATTCAATAAAATAACCCAAAGACCCGAGGCCCCCTTTTAATAAAAGCTTTTAAGTTGAAGTGTCATATCATTTTTTACAGTGCAGTGAACATTTTCTGATATCAAGCAGGCTGTGAGATAATTTTTTTGTGTACCCAATGGCCATTTGCAAGAGTTGACAGTAATCAGCTTTTCATTTCTACATAATCACATGTATATTAAATAATGCAATATCCTTAGGTCAGGGGTTCCCAAACTTTTTCATCCCATGGACCACCTAATTAACATAAGTTACGCATATCTTTTCCAAAACACTTATGTCATTAAATACATTAACACTACGACCAATCACAAAGAAAAAACGCCCCGTACGTTTAGCTACCAGGAGAGCTAACTGGTAGATTAAATTCTTATCTTATCTGGTCGGCAAAACAGCAAAAACGTCCTTCTTGCAAAGAAACGATTTGAGTGCCATCTTCTGTTCCTCTTAGATAAAAACTAACTCTAACTAGTTAATTGTAGCTGGTGTTCATCTGTAGCCATCTCGCAATTTTTACTAATGACTTTGATGTAGCAGCGCTGTCGTCATCTGTTTAACACGCCTCTGCCCCGCTTATATCAGATACACTGATGTGATTGGTGCATCTCGGCTACAAGGGCATAGTTAATGAGCAGCATTACTCAATGCCAGTGTAACATGCTGAGCACATTCAAATTGTGCTCTCGCGAGATCTCTGGATTCCCAGAATAGTAGTTAACCGCAACAAACAACAGAACAATGAGAGTCAAACGAACACCTGGTAGTGCTTAGTTAGTCTCTAAAAATAATTTGTTATCACATTTACTTTTAGGCAACGTAAATTAAAGTAATATATTTGATCTTAAAAGAGCATTCCGGGCAATTTCAACACTTAGCTGTGTTGTTAGGAAATTTTGAGTGCTGTCAGTAGCGAGACAAACTCAAACAATCTGTGTTGCCTACACCGTGTCATCCTCCTGCTCCAGTTTATACCCGTTTCGATGAAATGGGGCAAGTTTTAAAACATTTTTTTAGCCTCTTAACATGTTCGAAATGTCATTACAAGTGCATAGCCATGTGCATTGATTCCTTCAAAGTGAACTGACTGCTATAGTTGTGAAAGAAATGCAAATAAGTTGTGATTTACTTATTATTCGGTCATTTACATTCGGAGGGAACTAAATTGAATACTTGAATAACCTTACATATGAACATATGAAGATCATGACGTATCATGTAAATAAGCATAGATTTTTCAAGGGTGGATGTCGGGGATGGTGGACGGGCATATAAATCTGCGAATCCGCAACATTCATTGCCAGTGTTCGCGAGTTCAAATCCAGACGGACACTTTGTGTGTGTTTTGTTCTACATTGCTTGCGTGATGCAGACAGGCGATCGTCAATTTTTTTGTAATGTTAACCCTAACCTTAATCCTAACCTCAACCTCAGTAACGTCGTATATAACCTTAACCGTTAGTAAAGTCATACCTAACCTTAACCGATAGTAACGTCATGCCTAACCTTACCCGTTAGTAACCTCATGCCTAACCTTAACCGTTAGTATTCTCATCATGCATAACCTTAACTGTGAATGTTGCAATATAATTTTGAACGCTATGGAATGTTCTCGCATGAATCCACGTAATAGAAATACGAATATAGCCTAATAGCAAAACGTGCAGCTGAAACGTAAAAACACCCTAAATATGTTGGCATGTAATGAAACTCATGTTTTCAAAATAGTTTCCTGAGAAGGTAATTCGGGAAATTCTGAGATCGGGGCACCACCAGTGTAATGCTTGCTCAGGAATGGCAGCAGGCAGGTGAGAGTGCATCTGCATGCACAGTGAGGTGAGACTTTTGGAGGAAGGCCTGGTGTCAAGAAGAACAGCAAATAAGCCACTTCTCTCCAGGAAAAACAGCAGGGACAGACTGATATTCTGCAAAAGGTACCGCTGAGGACTAGGGTAAAGTCATTTTCTCTGATGTATCCCCTTTCCGATTGTTTGGGCCATCTGGAAAACACCTTGTCTGGAAAAGTTAAGGTGAGTGCTACTATCAGTCCTCTGTCATGCCAAAAGTAAAGCATCCAGAGACCATTCATGTGTGGGGTTGCTTCTCAGCCAATGGAGTGGACTCACTCACAATTTTGTCTAAGAACACAGCCATGAATAAAGAATGGTACCAACACATCCTCCAAGAGCAACTTCTCCCAACCATCCAAGAAAAGTTTGGTGATGACCAATGCCTTTTCCAGCACGATGGAGCACCTTGCCATAAGGCAAAAGTGATACCTAAGTGGCTCTGGGAACAAAACATCAACATCTTGGGTCCATGGACAGAAAGCTCCACAGACCTTAAACCCATTGAGAACTTGTGGTCGATCCTCAAGAGGCTGGTTGACAAACAATAACACACAAACTCCAAGCATTGATCATGCAATAATGGGTTGCCATCAGTCAGGATGTGGCCCAGAAGTTAATTGACAGCATGCCAGGGCGGTTTCCAGAGGTCTTGAAAAAGAAGGGTCTACACAGCAAATATTTACTCTTTGAATAAACTTAATTGTCAATAAAAGCCTTTGACACTTATGTACTGCTTGTAATTGTAATTCTGCAGAGTAACTACTGACAAAAAGATCTAAGAACAGTGAAGCTGCAAACTTTGCGGAGACCAATACTTGTGTTACACTATATTTTGAATTATGTGGACACCCAAATGAGCTTGTTGGACATCCCATTCCAAAACCATGGGAATTAATATGGAGTTGACCCCTCCCCCCTGTTTCAATAACAGCCACAAATCTTCTGGGAAGGCTTTCCACAAGATTTTGAAGTGTGTCTTTGGAAATTTGTTCCCATTCAGCCAAAAGAGCATTTGTGAGGTCAAGCACTGATGTTGGACAAGAAGGCCGGGCTTGAAATTGCCATTTCAAATAATCCCAAAGGTGTTCAATGCAATTTGGGTCCGGCTTTTTGCAGCCCACCGCAATAAGCCCTTTGAACCATGTCTTTATGGAGCCAGCTTTTTTAATAGGGGCACAGTCTTGGTGGAACAGGAAAGAGCCATCCTCAAAGTGTTGTTACAATGTTGGAAGCACCCAATTGTCTAAAATATGTTTGTTTCTTGTAGAATTAAAATGTCCCTCCACTGGAACAAACTAAGGGGCTGAAAGAATGCACCAAAGTATTATACGTTCTCCACTATTAATAGGGGTGTCCACATCCTTTTGGCTATAGTACATGTTTAGAGGTGGCTATAGTACATGTTTAGAGGTGGCTATATAGTACATGTTTAGAGGTGGCTATAGTACATGTTTAGAGGTGGCTATATAGTACATGTTTAGAGATGGCTATAGTACTTGTTTAGAGGTGGCTATATAGTACATG
>JACXGM010013412.1:9510-23128 GCA_016801145.1 Umbra pygmaea | reverse complement strand
TTAAGAATAGACAGGTAGTGTCTAGGATGACTGTTAAGAATAGGCAGGTAGTGTCTAGGATGACTGTTATGAATAGGCAGGTAGTGTCTAGGTTTACTGTTAAGAATAGGCAGGTAGTGTCTAGGATGACTGTTAAGAATAGGCAGGTAGTGTCTAGGATGACTGTTAAGAATAGACAGGTAGTGTCTAGGATGACTGTTAAGAATTGGCAGGTAGTGTCTAGGATGACTGTTATGAATAGGCAGGTAGTGTCTAGGTTTAGTGTTAAGAATAGGCAGGTAGTGTCTAGGGTGACTGTTAGGAATAGGCAGATAGTGTCTAGGATGACTGTTATGAATAGGCAGGTAGTGTCTAGGGTGACTGTTAGGAATAGGCAGGTATTGTCTAGGATGACTGTTATGAATAGGCAGGTAGTGTCTAGGATGACTGTTAAGAATAGGCAGATAGTGTCTATAGGCAGGTAGTGTCTAGGATGACTGTTATGAATAGGCAGGTAGTGTCTAGGATGACTATTTTGAATAGGCAGGTAGTGTCTAGGATGACTGTTAAGAATAGGCAGGTAGTGTCTATAGGCAGGTAGTGTCTAGGATGACTGTTATGAATAGGCAGGTAGTCTCTAGGGGTACTGTTATGAATAGGCAGGTAGTGTCTAGGATGACTGTTAAGAATAGGCAGGTAGTGTCTATAGGCAGGTAGTGTCTAGGATGACTACTGTGCTGCAGCCTTGCAGAGTCCTCTCCAGAGATTTTTTTTTACATAGCTATTTAAACCAACCACTATCTGACAGACAAACAATGTCTACAGCAATAGGAAATGCCAGATCTGAAATATGCTATTCAAGGAATAATTTATTTTCCCAGGCTTTCTTTGCCTCACTCATATCTGGAGGAAAAACTACCTATCATGCTTAGGTCAGGGGGCCTGTAATGTAATGTATGCTGATTTCCTAGGTTAAATAAAACACTGATGTTCTGTTAATATTCATAATGCAGGGATTCTGCTTGTAACACAGTTAAAAATCAACAACAACATTTGCACATTTCAAAACATTTTTATTTTGAGGTGAATTCATAGTTCCTCAAGTTTTCACTAAGTGGTGTCATTTGCTCTGTTTTAGTGAATGCCACCCAGTTGATAGTTCTAAGACTCACTAATCATGCATTATCTAAGAGGTTTCATGTCAGTAAATAAATATTTTTAAGAAAAATTGTAAAACCGAAATACATGGCATAAGTATGCTTCCTCTGTGCTGTGTAAGCTCCCTGTTAACAGATGAAAAAATTGCTGTAACAAGGATATGTGTTTCGATCGGCAAGTGCAGATGAAATGTGGAATCTTTAATCAATAATCCAATGATAAAGATAAACAATGGTAGCAATAGCAAGGCCTAGCCATACAACGAAAACAATGACATTTTACATTTTAATCATTTAGCAGACACTCTTATCCAGAGTGACTCCAGTGCATACATTTAGGAGAAACTAGGTGAAACAACAACAACTTACTCGTAAGAGCTTTTAACCTACTTTATAAAACAGTGAATAGTCAACAATAGTCCTACACAATGATCATGCAGGTAGCAAAACATTTCAAAACAACAGATTTAAGTATACTCATTGAAGAGGAAGGTTTTCAGACATTTGCTGAAGATGGGTAGACACGGCTGTTCTAGTGTCCAGTGGAAGCTGCTTCCACCATTGAGGAGCCAGGACGGAGAAGAGTTTTGACTGCTTTGATTGGGACTTCCTGAAGGCATGGGAAGATCAGGAGCCCAGAGGTTTGCCAAAAAAAGAGCCTGTGTAGGGGTGTAGGGTTTGAGAATTGCCTGAAGATAGGGAGGAGGAGCTCCCCTTGTTGCCCCATAGGCGAGCACCATTGCCTTGTAGCGGATTCAAGCTTTAACTGGGAGCCATTGGAGTGTGTGCAACACTGTGTAGTTCTCAACTGTGATGGAGCAGTACAGCCCATACAGAAATCTAATATATGGCCATACATACTGTATGAAAAATCTTAAAATATTTTTGAAAATATTTGACCATATATTTTGATTACAAAATTTGAATTACAAAATTAGGAAATATGTGTCACATATATAAAAACAGCTATTTTTTGTATATTTCGACATACACTCACCTAAAGGATTATTAGGAACACCCGTTCAACTTCTCATTAATGCAATTATCTACTGAACCAATCACATGGCAGTTGCTTCAATGCATTTAGGGGTGTGGTCCCGGTCAAGACAATCTCCTGAACTCCAAACTGAATGTCAGAATGGGAAAGAAAGGTTATTTAAGCAATTTTGAACGTGGCATGGTTGTTGGTGCCAGATGGGCCGGTCAGAGTATTTCACAATCTGCTCAGTTACTGGGATTTTCACGCACAACCATTTCTAGGGTTTACAAAGAATGGTGTGAAAAGGGAAAAACATCCAGTATGCGGCAGTCCTGTGGTCGAAAACGCCTTGTTGATGCTAGAGGTCAGAGGAGAATGGGTGGACTGCTTCAAGATGATAGAAGAGCAATTTTGACTGAAATAACCACTCGTTACAACCGAGGTATGCACCAAAGCATTTGTGAAGCCACAACACGCACAACCTTCAGGCGGGTGGGCTACAACAGCAGAAGACACCACCGTGTACCACTCATCTCCACTACAAATAGGAAAAAGAGGCTACAATTTGCAAGAACTCACCAAAATTGGACAGTTGAAGATTGGAAAAATGTTGCCTGGTCTGATGAGTCTCGATTTCTGTTGAGACATTCAGATGGTAGAGTCAGAATTTGGCGTAAACAGAATGATAACATGGATCCATCATGCCTTGTTACCACTGTGCAGGCTGGTGGTGTAATGGTGAGGGGGATGTCTTCTAAGGTGCCTTTATCCGCCCGGCCTGTAATCCTGCCTCGGCCTGCAAAGCCTCCACCTGCCGGACCCCCGCTTCTGCCGCCGCGGGCTCCCCTGTTGCTTGGCAGCCTCCGGCCCGGTTTCCGGATGTCTCGGTCCCCTGTGGGGCCTTGTCCCCTCTGTGCGTCTGGAGCCGCCCGTTGGGGGGGGGGCCTGTAACGTTCCCCAGTTCCTCTTCCCTGAGAACTACAGCTTCCCTACCCAAGACTGCTCAGAATTACAAATCCCATAGCCCGGTCTCAATTACCCAAATTCTAATCACCTGCTGCACTCCACTCTCCATATATACCAGCACTTCCCAGTTCCTCTTCGCAAGGTATTGTGAGTATTCTAATCTTCATACTGAACGTGGCATTGTTTGATTGTATATCTGGCCTGACCCCTGCTTTGTATATCGTTGTCTTCTGCTTTTGATTATCGTTTGTACCGTTGCTTTATATTGAATGCCTAGTTACTGAATACCCTGCCTAAACGAGTATCCGATTAGTTTACCAACCTTTGCCTGTCTGCCTGCCTGCTTTGGAATAACTACCCCTGCTTGTGTGACTACCTATATTTAGAAAAGGAACGCTAATTGTCTGACTACCCAAATTGGATAAAAAACTCTGCTTGTCTGTATATTTGGATTTGAAAATAGCCTGTGGAACTATTCGCATTGTTATTTTGGTGTCCTGCTCACTTCAGTTTGACTCTACCTTTCATTATTGTACATAATAAACTCAATTGTTTGTATTAACTATTCTGGGAATGATTCGTTACAGAATACTTTGCCAATGACTGCTACTCCTTCACGGAGGAACATTGGGGCTCCGGTTGTACCGACCTTCTGGGAGGCCTGTTACTCGAGGGAAGACCCGCCGTGGGATTTATATGAAGCCTCCTATGAAGACTTTTTAGTTAGGGAGGCTGTAGACGGCAACAATGTCCTCCCTCGTAGGGTCTTCGAGACTCCTGCCCATTTTGAAGCTCCCAAAATGGCCTCCCGCCTGAGTCCCAAGAAGGCTGCCCAGAGTCCAAAGATGGCCGATCCCAAGATGGCCGCACAGAGTCCCAAGATAGCCGATCCCAAGATGGCCACCGGCCCCAGTTCCAAGATGGCCACCGGCCCCAGTTCCCAAGATGGCCACCGGCCCCAGTTCCCAAGATGGCCACCGGCCCAATTCCAAGATGGCTACCGGCCCCAGTTTGACTACCTTTCATTATTGTACATGATAAACTCAATTGTTTGTATTAACTATTCTGGGAGTGATTCGTTACAATATGTACATATATTTTGATGATGTTTTCACCATATATGCTGATATCTGACATATAAGTGTACTTACATATATGGCCATATATTGAATATACAAATATTTCATTGACATACATGTTATACCCCTACTTATCATCACATATACAGTACTCTATATATCATCAATATCTCACACATAAGCATTCATTCTTGTTTACATTTGTAGACAAATTGTTAACTGACATAAGGCAAGAATAAATGTAGCAGTATTTCTATATTAATTATTTATATAATCTCATATGTACATTGACAGATAGTATAAATTACATCATGCATACACTCTGTAAACCATAGGTACATGCAGATATGGATGTCAAATGTGGAAATGTAAAAAACACCCATTTTTTAATATGTTTGTGTGACGATGTTTCCACCATATATGCCGATATAGGACATATGAGTGATTTACATACAGTGGGGCAAAAAAGTATTTAGTTAGCCACCAGCTGTGCAAGTTGTCCCACTTATAAATATGAGAGAGGCCTGTAATTTTCATCATAGGTATGTTTCAACTATGAGACACAAAATGAGAAAAATAATCCAGAAAATCACAATGTAGGATTTTTTATGAATTTATTGGTAAATTATGGTGGAAAATAAGTATTTGGTCACCTACAAACAAGCAAGATTTCTGGCTCTCACAGGCCTGTAACTTCTTCTTTAAGAGGCTTCTCTGTCCTCCACTCGTTACCTATATTAATGGCACCTGTATCAGTATAAAAGACACCTGTCCACAACCTCAAACAGTCACACTCTAACACCTGGATATGTTTGTGAACCATTCCATTGTAGATTTTGCTTTATGTTTTGGATCATTGTCTTGTTGGAAGACAAATCTCTGTCCCAGTCTCAGGTCTTTTGCAGACTCCATCAGGGTTTTTTCCAGAATGGTCCTGAATTTGGCTCCATCCATCTTCCCATCAATTTTAGCCATCTTCCCTGTCCCTGCTGAAGAAAAGCAGGCCCAAACAATGATGCTGCCACCACCATGTTTGACAGTGGGGATGGTGTGTTCAGGGTGATCAGCTGTGTTGCTTTTACGCCAAACATAACGTTTTGCATTGTTGCCAAAAGGTTCGATTTTAGTTTCATCTGACCAGAGCACCTTCTTCCACATGTTTGGTGTGTCTCCAAGGTGGCTTGTGGCAAACTTTAAATGACACTTTTTATGGATATCTTTCAGAAATGGGTTTCTTCTTGCCACTCTTCCAGTATACGACTGATTGTTGTCCTATGGACAGACTCGCCCACCTCAACTGTATATCTCTGCAGTTCATCCAGAGTGATCATGGGCCTCTTGGCTGCATCTCTGATCAGTCTTCTCCTTGTATGAGCTGAAAGTTTAAGAGGGACGGCCGGGTCTTGGTAGATTTGCAGTGTTCTGATACTCCTTCCATTTCAATATTATCACTTGCACAGTGCTCCTTGGGATGTTTAAAGCTTGGGAAATCTTTCCAAATCCGGCTTTTACCTTCTCCACAGCAGTATCTTGGACCTGCCTGGTGTGTTCCTTGTTCTTCATGATGCTCTCTGTGCTTTCAACGGACCTCTGAGACTATCACAGAGCAGGTGCATTTATACGGACACTTGATTACACACAGGTGGATTCTATTTATCATCATTAGTCATTTAGGTCAACATTGGATCACTGAACTTCTGGAGAGAGTTTGCTGCACTGAAAGTAAAGGAGCTGAATAATTTTGCTAGCCCAATTTGTCAGTTTTTTATTTGTTAAAGAAGTTTGACATATCCAATAAATTTTGTTCCACTTCATGATTGGGCGCAGATGGCTCAGTGGGTAGGGAGTCTGACTTGTAGTCCGAAGGTTGCCAGTTCGATTCCCGACTGAGCCAAATGTCGTTGTGTCCTTGGGCAAGACACTTTACCCTAATTGCTCCCAGGTCGTTGCTGTAAATAAGAAATTGTTCTTAGTCAACTTACCTGGTTAAATAAAGGTTAAATTTAAAAAAAAAAATTTAAAATGATTGTGTCCCACTTGTTGTTGATTCTTCACAAAAATGACAGTTTCATATCTTTATGTTTGAAGCCTGAAATGTGGCAAAAGTTCGAAAAATTCAAGGGGGCCGAATACTTTCGCAAGGCACTGTAGCTGTCCCTTATTAGGCCTTTAGAGTGTCGCACTTTAGAGCATCTCCAAAACTGCAGCTCTTGTGGGGTGTTCCCGGATTCCAGTGATCAGTACCTATCAAAAGTGGTCCAAGGAAGGAAAAGCGGTGAACCGGCGATAGGGTCATGGGCAGCCAAGGCTCATTGATACAAGTGGGGAGTGAAGGCTAGCCTGTGTGGTCCAATCCAACAGAAGAGCTACTGTAGCTCAAATTGCTGAAAAAGTTAATGCTTGATTTGATAGAAAGGTGTCAGAACACACAGAGCAATGCAGGTTGTTGCATATGGAGCTGCTGTTTTGGCAGTAAAAGAGGGACCTACACAATATTAGGCAGTGTATATGGAATCAGCCATATGTGGTTTGGGAAGAGACTGGGAACAATATCACAACAAATGCACCAGGCTAAAGGTAATAGGAAGTCCATTATAACTAAAGCATTGGGGAGCATCCATATAATTATGAAGCATGATTATGGGAGGATCCTCATCGTCTTGCCATCCATAGCCACAACATCATTAATCATTCATGTTACTGGTTGATCTTAATGTGACTGGCTGTTGCAATGGGTGAAAATGTTGCCTCTATTAAGTGGCAAATTGATGACCAAGTAATATGGATGTGATTCTCAAAGCCTGTACATTTCGATAACCCAACCATGTGTGAGAGACAATATTCTACTTGTACTATTGACATTACCAGAAAGTCCACAAATGTACTGTTCAAAAAGGCTCTTTTACCAGTCAGTCAAAATAATTATATTTTGACTAGGAATATACTTAGACAAAAATCTAAGTGTTATTTTTTATTTGCTTTTGGAATGTTCCACCAATTACATTATATAGCAAAAATTGTGTCCTTTCCTGTTTTGCTGATCACACAGATATGGTTGTCCTTCAACAGAGCCATATTGCTCTTGATGTTGTTCCTGTATGTACCGTAACATGATATCTAGTCTTTTTCTTTGTCTTTGTAAGAACTACAGGCCTACTGCCTTGTCCAATTATGTTTCCACTCTTGAAGGCCTGCTTTTTTTAAACAAGAGCAGCACTACAGTGCACAGTAGAGGTTGACAAAGGCATGACATCTTGTTGACGAGATATTTTTAATGTTCTTTTTAGCAAACAATAGCTGTAGATGCACTATAGTATAGCCCTATTTATTTGAATGTAACAGCCCTAAATCTCCTGAATTAAGTTTAGGGGGAACTAAATTGTAAAACCCAATTAAGAAAAATATGAACGTATGAAAGACAATTACATGAAATATGAACATATGAATCATTGTCAGAGATAGCCAGAAGGGTTACTAGGGCAGGGGTTGAGGATGATGGATGACATCTAAGTACCGACTCTCACTCTGGTGATCTCTGGTTCACATCCAGTTGGAAACTTAGTGTTTTTTATTTCTTCATTCCAGCGCCATACATGTGGTTCTGTAGACAAGCGCTTGTCTGTTTTTTGTAATGTTAACCCTAATCTTAATCCTATCCTTGATCTCAGTAACGTCATGCCTAACCTTAAACCTCAACTATATAACTTTTTTGAAAATGACACAAACAACACAATGTTTTAGGAATGGTTAACATTATGAACTAGCATATTAGATCCTTAAAAAATACAAAATACAGACAAGAGTAGAATAGCAAAATGGACATTTCACAATATCTACCTGGCAACAAATGCATATTATGGAAAAAAGAATCATGTGTATTTTCGGAAATTGGTTATATTGTTCCTGTATTATTCAAAATATTTATATAAAATAAATAATAATAATCTACGTAAAATTCAGGCTGACACGACAAAGGAATAGAACATTACATTGTGTAGCTTTAATCCTAACCTTAACCATTAACATTTGAATATGTCAGGAATCTGCCCCCCTGAGCTGTCATCCCCTCTCCTTTTGTATGTCTTCCCTCTATTCTGGTTCATTTGTGTGTGTGTGTCTGTTCCAGCCTGGTTTCACCTGTTTCCAGTCACACACAAAGGCAACCGTTCCCGAGCACCAGTCCCCATCAGCAAAATGGACATCACCTGCACCTGTTCCTCTGCCACACCTGGGCTGATTGCTGCTCCGACCATTCCTCTACCTATTCATACTGGGCCTATACAGCCAAACCCACCTGGCTCCATATAGAATCAGCCAGTTATCTGAACCATCCTACTGGTCGTGAGGATCCGGCCTACTACCTCTCTCATATCTAACACAACCATTCATCACCATTATTTTCAATGAATTCATTATTGTTGTTACTCACCGTTTTCTGTGTTTGGATTCTCTCTACTATTTTGAGCCCAGACCTGACAGAATATAATTTCAATCGCTATGGAATGTATTGAAAATCTGGAATGTTCCGTGATTGCATGAATCCTTGCAAGAATCCATCGCAACGAAACATGACGGTTTATAATAAAGGCTTGTGAAATACTGACAAACAAAGCATTCTCGCAATAAGAACAGGAATGAGAGCAAAAGGTCTCAAATAAAGTCATTCTGCATACAAATGGTAATATTCCAATATAAACATAAAACGCTCTCTTTAAACACACCAAGAAACAGTTAACTTGAATAATATCCCACAACTCCCTCCCCAACAGATGAGCTTAAATATGCAGCTAGTGCCTATCAAGCCCAGGTGTAGGTAGTTGGTGCTGATAAGGAGTGGGGATGGAACAGTGGCTTTAGAAAATAGGTTACCCGGAGCACCAGCAGGGGGAGCTCCAGGATCAACAGTGCTGGAAGTGCTGACATTACCCCCCCGACAGGAAACTTCAGTTGCAGGGCATGGGCAGGGCATGGCCGGAACCCAGGACTTCTTCTTAGGGGCATCCCCCTTCCAGTCCAAAAGGTAATGAAGACTGTCCCTCTGCTGTCTCAAGTTTAGGATGGCTTGCACCATGTAGGCCTCAACACTGTTGACCTACAACGACAGAGGGGGGATCTCCAGCACCCCGGCCTCACAGAGAGGACCTTCCACCACTGGCCTGAGGAAAGACTCATGAAACACAGGGTGAACACACATAGTAGGAGGCAGACACAACCTGTACAAGACATGGTTAACTCCCCCAAATACTTCAAAGCTCCCTACAAACTGTGGAGCTAACTTCCGGCAGGAAAGGCGGAGAAGTAGGTTCTAGGTCGAGAGCCAGACCTATTTCCAGGATGGTATTTGGGCATGGTGACGGACTGCTTGAGACTTGTGGCACCACACAGCATGCTGGAACTGGACATGGGCCCCATTCCAGGTCTTTCCCACACGCCAAAACCATTTGTCCACCGCGGGAGCCTTGGTCTGGCTCAGATGCAACAGGGCCAGAGCTGCCTGAAATCCCAACACACATTGAAATTTGTAGAGGAGTGGTGTAATGAGTTCTGGGCATATTCTGCCCAGGGTAGGAACTTCAACCACTCCCCCACCAGGTCCTGGCTGTGCGACTGCAGGAACCTACCTACTTCCTGTTTAACCCGTTCTACCTGCCTATTAGCTTCTGGATGGAACCTGGAGGTAAGACTGACTGTGACACCTAACCTCTTCATAAAGGCTTTCCAAACACGGGAAGTGAATTCAGGGCCACAGTCATAGACAATGTCCTCCGGAATCCCTTAATGCCGGAAGACATGCGTGAATAACGCCTGAGCAGTATGCAGGGCTGTGGGTACCCGAGGTAGAGGTAGGAAACATCAAGGCTTCAAGAGCCTGTTCACAACCAATAAGATTGCTGTCTGTCCTTCAAAAGGAGGAAGATCTGTAATGAAGTTGATAAAAAACAAATGCATCCAGGGTTGTTGTGGAACAGGAAGAGGCATTCATTTCCCTGCAGGAAAGTGTCTCAGTGCTTTTTTCTGGGTGCACTCCTAACAGGAGGAAACATAAACCCTCACATTCTTAGCTAAGGTTGGCCACGAGTACTCTCTGTCAGGCAACCAATTGTGCTGCCAATACTAGGATGACCAGAGGAGTGGTTAGTATATACTAGAGGAGCCTATCCCTGACAGAGACAGGAACATACTGGCAATCAGCAGGACAGTGTGCAGGAGCAGAGTCTGTGCACAATGCTTGCTGGATCTCAGCATCCAACTCCCAAAATGCAGATGCTAAAATAGAGGTCTCTGGTACTATGGGACTGTTATCTACTGGATACTCCTCTGTGCCATACTGGCGAGAATGAGCACTGGTCTTCATGTTCTTGCTGCCTGGGATATACAAGTATATATAGGTGAACCTAGCCAAGGACAAGGCCCACCTCGCCTAGCAATGATTCAGTCTCCTTGCTGCTGGGATGTACTCCAGGTTTCGATTGTCAGTCCGAATGAGGAAAGAGTGTTTAGCCCCCTCAAGCCAATGCTCTCCGAAGCATCCACCTCAACCATGAATGGTAACGACGGGTCAGGGTGGGCCAACACAGGAGTGGATGCAAACAGGATGAGTTGAAAGCCCTGTCCGCCTCAGGGGTCCACCGCAACATGGGCCAACCACCCTTAAGCAGGGATGTGTTAGAGCTGCAACCTTGCAGACCACAAATGAACCTTCGCTAATTATTGGGAAACCCTAGGAACCATTTTACTACCTTTACCTTGGTTGGGGTTGGACAATTACGCACGACACCAATGTGATCTACCAGCATATTCACCCTGGTCGAGGATGCCCAATATCCCAAGAAGGACAAGACTTGCAGGTAAAAAAGAAAATTCTCAGCCTTCACATATAGTTTATACTCCAACAGTCTATCAAGCACCCTGAGAACCAGAGAGACATGTTGCTCACACATGGACATGTACACTAAGATGTCGTCTATGTACACTACCACACCACATTTCATATGCGTATGTGTAGCGTACAGTGATCTTATTTATCTATGCATGGTTGCAGACCTTGATCCATCTTCTACACAAAAAAGAACCTTAAAGATGCAGGTGAAGATGAGGGGCATATGTAACCCTGTCACAGCGATTGCGAAACATATTTTTAAATAGCTGAGTATACATGTTGATTGGTGGCAAGATAAATTTTGTAACTAGCCATAGCAGCTACAGTAGCTCACTAGGTAGCAATATTATCTCTTGTTTGACACAGACAATGTTGGGGAGGCAGTAAGGCAGTGTTGCACAGTGATTGTGATGTAAAATAGTCAGTGGGGAAATATGCCAATAACAGTGGTGGCTGCTGGTCTTTCAAAGAGGGGAAGCTCATTTTCAGCCAACATAAAAAAAATAGTCCAATTATTTATATGTAAATTCTGCCCTACGTTCCTTTTCAAGAAAATGCTCTGTAACCCTGTCATACCTACTAGGTGTCTTGTCCAGTGACTTGACCAGTGTCCACTCAATGGCCAGTGACCTTGGCCCATTGTGTTACGGGTGTAGGACTTGAGACGCTTTAAGCTCAATAAGCTTTAAGAAGCTCCTTTCTACACCTGCAGATGTAGCTTCCAATTGTTGCCACTAATGAGAACAGTTTGTAAAGCTGAGGCACTGTCAACTCAATGTCTTTAAGGAACACCAAGTAATCACACAGCTTTCCCCTGTTACCCTGCAAGTTCTGATCTGAATACAGGACTTGACGTTCAGACCTGTCTACCTGAATCAAAGTGATGCCATAACTTTTCAGGACACTTTGGAAGGCCTTTTCTGGAAACACTTGTCTCATGTCATCATATTTCCCTGGATTGACTAATTCTAAGAAGGGCATACTTTCCAAATTTGAAAAACATAGAGGAATCTGTTACAAGATGTTTGCAAGGATGGCCATGTACAGATTTCTGTAGTGCTCTTGGGGATCCTGCATTTCAGTCAGATTGCACTTTCTCATGGGCTCATCTCATGGGTCTGATGTGAGATTGCTGATTTGGCATAAACTGCTTGGAAAGAGCCCTCTGACCTCTCATTTTTGACAAGTGCAAGAAGAGACTAAATTACACAAGTCCAATTGTTAGGTTATATATACAGGTCCTTCTCAAGAAATTAGTATATTGTGATAAAGTTCATTATTTTCGATAATGTAATGATAAAAATTAAACTTTCATATATTTTAGATTAATTGCACACCAACTGAAATATTTCAGGTCATTTATTGTTTTAATACTGATGATTTTGGCATACAGCTCATGAAAACCCAAAATTCCTCAAAGAATTAGCATATTTCATCTGACCAATAAAAGAAGTGTTTGTAATACAAAAAAAAAGAAAAAGTCAACCTTCAAATAATTATGTTCAGTTATGCACTCAATACTTGGTCGGGAATCCTTTTGCAGAAATGACTGCTTCAATGCGGCGTGGCATGGAGGCAATCAGCCTGTGGCACTGCTGAGGTGTGATGAAGGCCCAGGATGCTTCGATAGCGGCCTTAAGCTCATCCAGAATGTTGGGTCTTGCGTCTCTCAACTTCCTCTTCACAATATCCCACAGATTCTCTATGGGGTTCAGGTCAGGAGAGTTGGCAGGCCAATTGAGCATAATAATACCATGGTCAGTAAACCATTTACCAGTAGTTTTGGCACTGTGAGCAGGTGCCAGATCGTGCTGAAAAACGAAATCTTCATCTCCATGAAGCTTTTCAGCAGATGGAAGCATGAAATGCTCCCAAATCTCCTGATAGCTAGCTGCATTGACCCTGCCCTTGATAAAACACAGTGGACCAACACCAGCAGCTGACATGGCACCCCAGACCATCACTGACTGTGGGTACTTGACACTGGACTTCAGGCATTTTGACATTTCCTTCTCCCCAGTCTTCCTCCAGACTCTGGCACCTTGATTTCCGAATGACATGCACAATTTGTTGTTGTTTTGTTGTGCTGCTTCTCTGTAGCCCAGGTCAGGCGCTTCTGCCGCTGTTTTTGGTTCAAAAGTGGCTTGACCTGGGGAATGTGGCACCTGTAGCCCATTTCCTGCACACGCCTGTGCACGGTGGCTCTGGATGTTTGTACTCCAGACTCAGTCCACTGCTTCCGCAGGTCATCCAAGGTCTGGAATCGGTCCTTCTCCATAATCTTCCTCAGGGTCCGGTCACCTCTTGTCGTTGTGCAGCGTTTTTTGCCAAATTTTTTTCTTTCCACAGACTTCCCACTGAGGTGCCTTAATACAGCATTCTGGGAACAGCCTATTTGTTCAGAAATGTCTTTCTGTGTCTTACCCTCTTGCTTGAGGGTGTCAATGATGGCCTTCTGGACAGCAGTCAGGTCGGCAGTCTTACCCATGATTGCGGTTTTGAGTAATGAAACAGGCTGGGAGTTTTTAAAAGCCTCAGGAATCTTTTGCAGGTGTTTAGAGTTAATTAGTTGATTCAG
>JACXGM010013411.1:0-23150 GCA_016801145.1 Umbra pygmaea | reverse complement strand
ATGAATAGACAGTGTAAGGGCACCACATAATAACAATGAATAGACAGTGTAAGGGCACCACATAATAACAATGAATAGACAGTGTGAGGGCACCACATAATAATGATGAATAGACAGTGTAAGGGCACCACATAATAACAATGAATAGACAGTGTAAGGGCACCACATAATAATGATGAATAGACAGTGTAAGGGCACCACATAATAACATTCAATACACACTGTGAGGGCACCACATATCAATGATGAATAGACAGTGTAAAGACACCATATAATAATGATGAATAGACAGTGTAGGGCACAACATAATAACGATGAATAGAAATTGTTAGCGCACCACATAATAACGATGAATAGAAATTCTAAGGGTACCACATAATAACGATGAATAAAAAGTGTAAGGGTACCACATAATAACGATGAATAGACAGTATAAGGGCACCACATAATACAGTACATGCAGTTAAAAAGCTTCTACAGAGGACTTGTGGACAGATTCTAGATATTTCAAAAATATGAAAAAACTATTCATATAGGACAATAAATCTCTAAACTATGCAGTGATTTGTTACACAAAACACACAAAAGCACAGGCTAAAATGCATTATTTATATTAAAGACTAGCTGGCAAGTGGCTATTGACAAACACTGTGGAAGTAAATCTCATGAGGTACTCGTTAATGTTAATGTTTCTATTGCCAAAATACATTGAATGATTGTGGTCTAGTGTAGTTGAACATAACTGCCCTTTTGTCCTATAACCTGTGGCAGTTTGTCACTAAAATTCCACAAAATATTCACCCTTCTGAGGCTCCACAAAATACCAGCGCATTTCACAGAAAGATGCATTAATTAGCTGACATGTATTGCCAAGTGTCTTTTTCGGAGTTCCAAATCATCCCAACTTCTAATTCTCTGTTTAATAATGTCCTTTCACTTATGCACAAGTCAAGGTCAATGTTCTCGTCCAGGGGTATTCAACTCTGGACCTCGAACCCAGATCCACTCCACTTTTTCATTGCAACCCTCTAATCTGAGACTTATTTAGACATGGGAAACCAGGTGAGTCCAATTTATGTTGCGTTAGAACTGAAAACCAGCAGGCTCCGGATCCCGTAGGGTTAGTGTTGAAGACCCATGTAGTCTAATAATTAAAATTAATTCTAAATAAATTGGCACATTTGCAGTCAAACTTTCGTACACTGTAAAAGAGAATCAGATGAATAAGTTATA
Organism: Umbra pygmaea; assembly: GCA_016801145.1. Lineage (NCBI taxonomy): Eukaryota > Metazoa > Chordata > Actinopteri > Esociformes > Umbridae > Umbra > Umbra pygmaea. The sequence goes on along the minus strand of JACXGM010013411.1, from coordinate 21,917 downwards.
TTAACTATTTTCTATAATTTACCTCCACTTAACATAATGAGTTAGGAAATCTCGAGTTAATTTCATTTTCATTATTACTATTCCAACTCAAGTTTGTAAGCCAGTTTAGTGAAAACTTAACAGTGTGAATTGTGTTTACTCACATTTTTAAGTAATCATTTTTACAGTGTACAGTTGCAAGTGAGGTAAGGTATGTTTCAGGTTGGGTTAAGTTGAGTCAGAGGTCAGGTAAGGTGTGTTTCAGGCAAAGACAGCAGTGTTACAAGTTGAGGTCAAGTAGGTGAGTGTTGTGTTAAATGTTAGGTCAGGTGTGTTTCAGATGAGGCCAGGTTTGATTCAGGCCAGATGTGTATTACCGGTAGGTTAGGTCAGTGGGTTTTCAAGTTAGAAGAGTGAATGGTAGTGTACCTGGAGTCCCAGCATAGCCTTTGATCTTGTTCTGTTCTTCAGTCATCTCCACAGCCAATCCAAGGTCAGAGATACGCACATTACCTGCGACAGAGTGAGAGCAAACATCAGGAGCACAATGTGAAATGCACGTCAAACAAACGTCAGTGATACTGCTAGCAGTCCAGAGTGTTTGTGTAGACGTATGTCCTTGTATATGTGCGTGCGTGCATGCGTGCGTGCATGTGGGTGTTTGTGCATGTGTGCATGTGTGGTGCATGTGTGTGTGTATGTGTGTGTGTGATTACCATCGTTATCCAGCAGTACGTTCTCAGGTTTGAGGTCCCTGTAGATGATTCTCTTTTGGTGCAGGTGCTCCAGTCCCTGTATGATCTGAGCAGCGTAGAAGCAGGCCCTGGGCTCATCAAATCCCGGGTTGTTCTCATCCACATTGTAGATATGATATCTAACCACAGATCAAATTAGAATAATGTTTACAATATCAGTGTTACACTAACCATATTAAAGCCCAACTGTAAACAAAAAGCCAAATCTTATTGTATCTTAATTTGATCATTTGGTTGGTGCAGAAAATGCTAATTTGTAGTGTATTTAACATTTAAAAAATAATGTTTTAAAAGTTACTAATTTCCAGCAAACAAACCATATAATTTATGTTTTGTGTTGGTGCAGGATTAAAATCCAATATTGTATAGTTAAAGATTAAAAAAGCGATTTTAGTTTTAACCTACATACAACTTTATTAATGTTATACATAGGCCAAAGATGACTGGCCCCCATTGTAAAAAAATTGCACAAACACAAAATGATATTTCCAGCTTGACCTTCTACTGAAAACATTAGATAAATCTAATCATCCTCCTCATCATCATTATTATCTTTTACAGCAATGTATGAGGGGTAGTTGACAGGGGAAGGAGAGGAGGTGAGTTAGACAACGGGAACCTTGGCCTGATTATGTAGCCATGAAGGTATAAGTGGCCAACTGAAAATGTAGCCTGGACACCAGGCTAAATACTCCTGACCCTACCATGAGTGCTATGTGATCTTTAGTGTTCTTTTGAATGATGGTACCCAATTCACATTCCATCTTTAGATGAGGAAAAAGGGCTTACAACTGGCCATCCACTTCCAGCAACACCAGAGGCCTATACTACAAAGCAAGTTCAACATGCCCAGGATTTCTTTATGTTAGCTGGCTTCAATAAGCCTAATAACAGCAATCTCACATAAATGAGGTTACGAGGGTATAAATTTGTTAAATCATCACAGGCTTTCTCAATCTAGCGATGTGCATGTTCATGTAAAAGGGGCGGTGTGTGCACAGACATGGATAAGTCTACCAGTGACGCAAATCAAAATCAAGATGTTGCTATCATTTTATAGAATTATGAAGAAAACGTATGGCTGCAATCTATGGCACCTATCACTCTGGGGAACCCTATGAAAGCCTTTAATTTACAACAGTAAACGTCATAGGTTCTTCATTATTTATAGTTGGAAGTAGTCAACATAAGTTATGGTCTACCTGCTATTTCATAAAAGCCCTCTTAATAGACTTTGTGGGCCAGTGGCCTGGAAACACAACAAATGTTTAAAGTAGCTCTGTTAGAGGAAGCACCACCTTGCTAACTGCATGGCAGACCGTATTTTGTTCTCCACATAACCCACAGCATAGGCGAAACTTTCTGCAGCAAAAACAAATGCTATGCTATGCATAGAGTCTGTGGAACTGTAAGCGCACAACTTTAACCTGTCGCCCTGGCAACATACATCTCAAAAACCTGACAAAGATAGGGTAAGATGGGTTAACTATCCCCCAGGGGTATTTCATTTCCCTGGCTGGCACTGATCTTGCTTAACTAAAATTGTCCTTTGTATAATCACAACTTTAAAAATACAATTTAGAGAATTGTTAATAGATGTACCATTTTCAAAGAAAACATGAGTGAGCAGGCAAAATAATGTTTTTTTTACATCTCATGGGATTCATATTCAACTGTAGGTCATAACAGGATGGCACAATCATCAAACAAAACATGGCAACAAAGAAAATAAGGAAATGACTCCTGTTCAAAAGTCTGCATACCTTCTGTTCTCAACACTGTGTATTGCACACTTTAGCAGCAATGAGATCTCCCCAGAGTGGCTCAATGATATTAAGGTCAGGGGACTTTGATGGCCACTCCAGAACCTTCACCTTTTATTGCCACTAGTAGGTCAACTTGGCCTTGTGCTTAGGTTTATTGTCCTGCTGAAATGTCCAAGAGTGTCCCATGCGCAGCTTTTGTGCAGAAGAATTCAAATTGTCTGCCAGTATTGTCTGATAGCATGCTGCATTCATCTTGCCATCAATTTTCACAAGGTTCCCCATGCCATTAATGCTCAACACACCCCCAAAAAAATCAATGAGCCACCACCATGCTTCACAGTGGGGATGGTTTTCTTTTCACTATAGGCCTTGTTGACCCCTTTTCAAAAATTGCGCTGATGGTTGTGACCATAAAGCTCTATTTTGGTCTTTGTCACTTCAAATACCGGGTGCCAGAAGCTGCGAGGCGTGTCAAGGTGTTGTCTGGCATGAAGTAACCAGGCTTTTTTGTGGCACTAGTGCAGTAAATGCTTCTTTTTGGCACTTTGACCATGCAGCTAATTTTTGTTCATGTATCATCATATTGTGCTCTTTGAAACAACCACACAGTATTTTTCCAGAGCAGCCTGTATGTTTCCCTAGGTTACCTGTGGGTTTTTCTTTGTATCCCGAACAAGTCTTCTGGCTGACATCTTTCTTGGTCTACCTGACCTTGGCTTGGTATCAAGAGATCCCTGAATCTTCCACTTCTTAATAAGTGATTAAAAAGTAATGACTGGCATTTGCAAGGCTTTGGATATGTTTTTATATCAATTTCCAACTTTATGCAGTTCCAGTACCTTATTACACAGGTCTTTTGACAGTTCTTATCTGCTACCCATGGCTCAGTATCTAGCCTGTTCAGTGCATCCACATGACAGCTAATAATCTCATTTGACTTTTTATACATAGACATTAATTGCAATTTAAAATGCCACAGGTGTGGGAGATGTACCTCTGTGCATCACCTTGTGTGTCTGTAACAAGGCCAAACATTTAAGGGTATGTAAACTTTTGATCAAGGCCATTTTGGTGATTTCTGTTATCAGTATGGTTTAAAAAGGTGCCAAACAACTATGCGATAATTAATGGTTTCATATGAGCACTATCCTTATATAACAGTCAAATTTCTTAGCATTAAGAGTCATATTGTCAAAATCAGTTCTGAAATTTGATTTTTCATATTTGTTTTTAATGCACGATTAGGAAAGCCTTAAGATAAACCCACTGGTCTAGAGATAATTAAAAAAATACTTTTTCAGTAAAGTAGTAATATGTTGGATGAGTGTGCTGGGGGCAACTGCCCCCTCCCCGCTATGGGGTAACTAACCCCCAGAGGATAGTTACACCTTCATGGAAATGGCTGTTTCTGCCTGCCTGGCAATTTTTGGAATGTTCAATTGCATTCTAATAATAAATTCCAATGAATATTGATGTTGAATTTATTAAACTATTGAACTACCTTTATTCTCCTGAATGTCATTTGAAAGACTCCTGAGAGTGAAAACCTTGTATCATTTAAATAACATTTAATGCGACTGTAGTATATAATGGATTGGAATGAAGAGGCAAAAAAGAAAGTGTTTAAAGGTGAGTTACAGAATAGGGACTTTACAGAGAATCCCCTAATATTGTAGATGTTAACAGTGATATCTGCATTACAATTTCCCCATTATTTTAAAATAAAACAAGTAGGCTCACATTTTAAGAATTAATTACTCAAAAATGTTGAAGCAATACTGATAAAACTGATTTTAACACACTTGTGTAAAATTGTATAACATAATATGCTATTGGGCTAACTATCCTCTTTGGGGACCAGTTACCCCACTATATTGTTCTAAAAGGGGGCTGGTTACCCTATCTTACCCTACATAAGTCCCTCCACTGAGAATCTAGATCTCTCATAAAGGAACTCATCAGAGAAAGCCAAAAGGTTGTCAGTCTCTAAATATTCTTGCTTTCTTAGAGACTTTCTTAGAGACCATCTCACTATCCATGCACCGAGCTCCACAGGAACTTCTAAGAATGGTGAGACCATTTTCTATCCAGAATTGATTGGTCAGTAGGCGGTGCTTTCAATCGTGTTGATCTGTTATCTCGCCAACGCACAAGATCTTGAATGTATATGCAATAACATCTGTGTTTCTTTGCATGTGTTATTAAACTTGATCTCACCTCAAGTCTCCTCCATTCATGATGGTCATGACCAGACAGAGCTCAGTTTTCGTCTGGAAGGCGTAGGCCAGGGACACAATGAATCTGCTGTGGACACGTGCCAGAATTCTCTTCTCCACCATCGCCCCCTACAGGGCCAGAGGAGAAAGGTTTTATTACCCGGTGCACAATTTTGCTCTTAATAGCTAATCTTTATTATTTTTTATTTACTCTTTATTTAACCAGGTGGGCAAATTGAACACTGATTCTCATTTTCTAACCTGACCAAAATAAAGGGCAATGTTGCAAGCCAACATGATGTTACACATGAAGTACACAACAAAATAAAAATACAGAATGAAGATACTCAGAGTATATGATAGGAAGTACCGGTACATGTAGAGTTTGTGCAAATAAAATCTAAATTAGAGAGGTAGATAATTTTGTATACAACATGGCATGGTAATATAGAATACGTAACACAGGGCCTGATGTACATTCGTGGTCAAAAGTTTTGAGAATGTCACAAATAGTAATTTCTATAGTAATTTCTAAAGTCTTCTGTCTCAGTGTTGATGATGGTAATTTGCATATACTCCAGAATGTCATGAAGAGTGATCAGATGAATTGCAATACAAAGTCCCTCATTACCATGAAAATAATTTTAATCGCAAAAAAAAATAATTCTGCTGCATTTCAGCCCTGCCACGAAAGGCCCAGCTGCCATCAAGTCAGTGATTGTCTCATTAACACGATTGAGATTGTTGTTGACAAGGCTGGATATCAATCTGTCATACTGATTAAGTTAGTATAACAGTCTGGAAGCTGTTTAAAATGGGGGTGGTGCTTGAAATTATTGTTCTTCCTCTGTCAACCACGGTTACCTGCCAGGAGACACGTACCGTCGTCATTGCTTTGCACAAAAATGGCTTCACAGGCAAGGATATTGCTGGTAGTAAGATTGCTCCTAAATTAATAATTTTTCAGATTATCAAGAATTTCAAGGAGAGAGGTTCAATTGTTGTGAAGGCGTCAGGGCACCCAAGAAAGTCTAGCAAGCACCAGGAGTGTCTCCCAAAGTTAATTAAGCTGCGGGATTGGGGCACCACTAGTGCGGAGCTTGCTCAGAAATGGCAGCAGGCAGATGTGAGTGCATCTGCACCCACAGTGAGGCAAAGACTTTTGGAGAAGGGCCTGGTGTCAAAAAGGGCAGCAAAGTAGCCACTTCTCTCCAGGAAAAACATCAGGGACAGACATCAGGGACAGATATTCTGCAAAAGGATCAGGGATTGGAATGCTGAGGACTGGGGAAAAGTCATTTTCTCTGATGAATCCCTTTTTCATTTGTTTGGGCCATCAAGAAAACACCTTGTCCAGAGAAGACAAGGTGAGTGCTAACATCAGTCCTACGTCATGCCAACAGTAAAACATCCTGAGACCATTCATGTGTGGGGTTGCTTCTCAGTCAAGGAAGTGGTCTCACTCACAATTTTTTTCTAAGAACACAGCCATGAATAAAGAATGGTACCAAAACATCCTCTGAGAGCAACTTCTCCCAAACATTCAAGAAGAGTTTGGTGATGAGTAATGCCTTTTCCAGTATGATTGAGCACCTTGACATAAGACAAAAGTGATGACTAAGTGGCTCGGAGTAAAAAACATTAAAATTTTTGGTCCATGGTCAGGGAACTCCCCAGACCTTAATCCCATTGAGTACTTGTAGTTGATCCTCAAGAGGCAGGTGGACAAACAAAAACCCACAAATACTGACAATCACCAAGCATTGATCATGCAAGAATGTGCTGCCATCAGTCAGGATGTGGCCCAGAAGTTAATTGACAGCATGCCATGGCAGATTGCAGAGGTCTTGAAAAAGAAGGGCCAACACTGCAAATATAATTCAGTATACCATAGTAACTACTGACAAAAAGATCTAAGAAAACTGAATCAGCAAACTTTGTGGAGACCAATACTTGTGTGTCATTCTCAGAACATTTGATCATGACTGTACACTGTGTTCCAAATTATTATGCAAATTATATTTTACACTGATTTTCATTTAATTTAATTTGCAGCATTAGGAGGCCATATTTACTGAAATCAAAAGCTATTTCAATCATCTTAAAAGGGCAAGTTAGATGTTAACATAGGACCCTTTCTTTGATCTGAATTTCACAATTCTTGCATCCATTGAACTTGTGAGTTTATAGAGTGTTTCTGCTTGAATTTCTTTGCAGGATGTCAGAATAGCCTCCCAGAGCTGCTGTTTTGATGCAAACTGCCTCTCACCCTCATATATCTTTTGCTTGAGGATGATCCAAAGGTTCTCAATAGGGTTGAGGTCAGGGGAGGGTGGGGGCCGCAACATGAGTTTCTCTCCTTTTATGCCCATAGCAGCCAATGACACAGAGTGTCTTGAATATTAGCTTATTGTATTTCTGGGCCCACTGCAAACGTTTCTGCTTGTGAGCATTGGTTAGAGGTGGCCAAATATTAGGTTTATGCACAACTGCAAGCCTCACCAGCAGCTTCAAATACCTGTTTGTTGCTCTGCAATGGCATTTTAGCAGCTGCTCTCTTAATTCAATGAATTTGTCTGGCAGTAACCTTCCTCATTATGCGTTTATCTGCATGAACCCATCTGTGCTCTGAATCAGCTGCAAATCTCTCCACAGTACGGTGATGACGCTTAAGATTTTGTGGAATATGTTTTCATACCTTGTCCAAGGCATTGCACTATTTGATGCTTTTCCACAGCAGAGAGATGCTTTTTCTTTCCCATCTTGCCTAAAACCTGTGGCCTGCTTAATAATGGGGAACATCCTTCTTAAAGGACAACTCCAGCGCAAAAGGAACCTAGGAGTTAATAACACATTGTTACAGAGTCAACTGTTCTCTGGGATATGTTTTCATGCTAATCGAATGTTCCTAGTTTTAGTGCAAACTGATAATTACCTTATAACGCTAGTTGTGAGGACATGGATTAAGTAAAAATAAGGCTCAAAATACCACCACACCTTCCAAGCAGGGCCGTTTGAAGGAATTTGGGGGCCCCAAGCAAAATGGACCCCCCCCCAACCCTTTACCGTGCACGCAAAACCTACAGGATTTAAGAAACCATTTTTAAAACATCTATAAACATTACATAGATAGACGGACCAGATATTCCTAACACTTTGTTAAGGGTAACTAATGCTTAAAAACATCTCAAGCTAATGTTTGATGCACGGAATTCATTGTGTGGTTTTCCTAACCCCCATTTGGTAAATAGATTATCATGGTGGAATAGTTAGTATAACATGCTAACGTTATGCCAATTTCATCAAAACTTATTACAAAGCTATAGTGTCATGTCATTGAATATGATAAACAGTGACTCTGGAACAGATCTGCATCTTTCTTATCCCGTTAATAAGTAGTATGTAACCATCCGTTCAAAAAAAAGTTGCACTAACTGCTCGTTAAAAAGCAGCATTTGCCCTCAGGCAGGTTACAGGTAACGTTAGCTAACATAAGCATATTTTTGCTAGCCTACCGTCTGCAAAAATACACCAAGACAATTAAAGCTATTTTATCCAGTGTAATTTATCACTTACCACTATCTTGTTTTTTTCTTATCCTCCTCTTCCTTTCTCTTTTTCCGGCTTCCTGAATCATAATTTTGATTCCTGATGACTGAGAAGGTTTTGTATTTTTCTCGGCAGCAGAGATCACGAGAGGGGCCCCTTGAGGGGGATCCCGATAATAGTGTCATTGCACTTTACTGCATTGACTACCAAAGGGGCACTCACACAGTTTGTTGTTACATTTTATTCTTAACCAGTCGTTGTCTTGGGGTCCCAGGCCAGCTCGGGGCCCCAAGCAATTGCTTGGTTTGCTTGCTTTGTCGCGACGGGCCTGCTTCAAAGTTTGCATAATTGGTGTCCCTACATGCAAAACAAAGCATTGAGAAATATGTGAGTGTACAGACAGTTTCATAATCATAAAAAATTAGATTAAAAGATAGTACGGCTTGTGTATACAGCCAGGCGCCATCTTTGGAAAATATACTCGACAAGTCGAACCACAAACTCTGTGCTACGTGAGCTGAACTGTGAGCAAATTGTGTTTGATTTTAGTTTGCATCGCCAACTGTAAATCTTGCTCATTGATCTGCATGAATGACCGTAAAACCTCTTGCCATCAGAGATTCCAAGTCAAAGTTCAGCTCACGTAGCACGGCGTTCATTGTTCGACTGGTCGGGTCTGTTTTCCGAAGATGGCGCCTGGCTGTATACACAAACGGTACAGTCTTTTAAGCTCTCTTTTTAATAAACTTTCTGTACACTTACAAAGTTCTCAATGCTTCGGTTTGCATATAGCACCACATTATGCTACCGTGGAAGTGTGGTGCTATTTTGAGCCTTGTTAGTGGTATAAAACAGTGATTTATTTTTACTTCATCCATGCCCACACATCTAGCATTATAAGGTAATTATCAGTTCGCACTTAAAGGTACAATAAGTAGTCAATCAAAACAATAACAAAAAACGTACTTTGCATTAAATAAAGCAAAAATAATAAGCCTATATTATATATATTTTTGTTGTGTACTTACATTATCATAAATGTTTCCACCAACTTTCAAACCCAGAGAAATTTGTAATGTAATTCAAAGACACAGGACTTTTCGATTTGTCGCCCCTCAATGGCGTCATATGACTCCTCTAGTTGCTCTAAGTTCCAGGGAACCACCAAACATAAAGTGAATAAAGCTATAATATATTTAACAATACATTACCTTGTCAGTGAATAGTTTTTCTGACGGTGACGCTAGATCTGCTGGTTGACATTGACGATGACAACAAATCCCATGATCCCACACTACTTTCTGACATCATCCAAGTACATCTTATGTTATTATTTTGATTGAGAGACCCCTAGCGGCCAAAAACTGCATATTGTATGTTGAAACTGGGCACATTCGATTAGCATGAAAACATCCCAGAGAAGGGTCAAGTCGCTACCAATGTGTTATTAACTTTGCTGGTGAGAACACGCTTATAAAGCTGTAAAACCTATTTCTTGATATCTTAAAAATATGAAAAAAGCAATTCATATAAGTTAATGTTTCCCTACACTATGTAGTGTTTTGTTACAGACAAACGCAATACCTAAAATCCATGACAGTTATCAAAGATGGACCTGTGATTGCTACAATTTATGTTGAAATGGGAAAGTAAGAGTATTTTTGAATAAGGTAGTTGACAGCTGGAAGGCTTTGAGGCCTTTACTATTTTAGTACCATACCAATTATGTCAGAGTTGACATATCTGTGAATGATCTAACTGAAGATATACACATAACCCTGTGTAACACCCTGGATGCAGTTGCACTGCTAAAAACTAAACATATTCGCAACAAGAAACGTGCTCTCTGGGATACAGAAAACACCAGAACCCTAAAGCAAGTCTGCAGAAGACTGTGCTACCAAGTTGGAAGTATTTAGACTAGCTTGGAATGACAGCATTGCCAAAATACTCTGCATTGCCAAAAATGCATTTACTTCTGCTCGATCAGCCTATTTCTCCAACCTAATTGAGGAGAACAAACATATCCAAAAATTTCTTTTTGATAGTTGCAAAGTTAATTAAAAAGCAGAATTCCGCAATTGAGGTTAGACTACGTTTTGGCAGTAATGAACTTGAGGTTTTTTGATGAAAAGATCATTACCATTAGAAAACAAATCACAGAATCCTCCCTTAAGAAGCATATATCTCCTTGAATCTTTCAGATTGAGTTAGGAAGGGCATTCAAGAACCTTTGGGTTGTCAGAGAATTTATATTGCGGCTCTTAAAAGTACCCGGTTGGGTTCCAATTGGAGTAACTGATGTGACAGTAAATGTAATCAAATGGTGGTCTGAAATTCCTGGATTATCAAGATAAACACTGGGAGCTACAACATCTATTCCATGAGACAAGGTTGAACGTATGACTACGGCAGTGTGTAGGTCCTGAGAAATGTTGGACAAAACCCACTGAGTCAATTATTGCTCTAAAAGCCTTTTGGGGAGGGTCATTTAAGTTCTACATATGAATGGTAATATCACCACAAATTATGGTCACTGCTAGGACTACTAGGCCAGATAAGAATTGAGGGAATTCATTAAGAAACACTGTGTATGGCCCAGGTGGCCTGTAGATAGTTGCCATAAAAACAGATTGATTAAACCGCATAGATATCATGACTAGAACCTCAAAAGACACAAACCCAGTTATTTTTTTGGGTTTAAGTTTCAGATCAGTGTCATAAATGATGGCCACATCAACACTTGTGCGAGGTTCCTGGGGGTTATGATTACCAGTGTAACCAGGAGGAGAGGGCTCATTAAGGGCAAGAAATTCATTAGGCTTCAGCCAGGTTTCACACAGGCCAATCATATCAAGTTTATGATCTTTAATTAGTTCATTAACTATAATCGCCTTTGAGGTAAGGGATTGAACAATTAGTAGTCCCATTTTTAGTTTACTGTCTTTTTTGTAATTGTAATCTTTTTGATTCATGATAGAAATGGTGGAGGGCTTTATTTTATTAAGAATACTAAGGTGAACAGCACCTTTTTTAGCTTTACTCCACCTGGATCGAGGTACAGTCACAGTCTCAATGAGGAAAACTGAATTCACTTCACTGGCTATGCTAACGGTGGACTTCACTAAGCTATAAGACTGGCTAGTTGCCTGCAGCCTAAACTGCACCCTATTTCATGGTGAGGCTATTGGAGTTAGACTCCTGTCTATGTTGCTAGATAAGCCAGCTAAGATGGAGTCTGTCACTCTTCAACAAGTGAGGCTTGACTTTTTTCCTGTGCAAGTCCCAAAAAGAGGGCCAATTATCTATCTCCCGTGACGGGCAGAACTCCGTCTTCAGCAAGCATTTGAGTTGTGCAAGTCTGCTGTAGATCTCATCACTACCCCTAACTGGGAAGGGGCCAGAGACAATTACTTAATGCCGACACATCTTTCTAGTGAATTTACAAGCTGAAGCTATGTTCTGCTTTGTAACCTCTGACTGTTTCATCCACACATCATTGGTGCGAACAAGAATAATGATATCTCCAGCCTTGCCCGTTTTTAATTTTGCTAGCACTAACCTCAGATTAGCCTCTACGTCGGTAGCCCTGGCCACAGGTAAACACTGTATAATATCTGGCTGATTCTTCAATCTAATATTACAGCTAATGGAGTCACTGATTACTAAGCTTTATATTTTGTCATTTGGCCTGCTTAGACGCGTCTGCCACTCAATCACCAAAAGAGACGGCTCCGGCCCTGAGTCAGAATCAAGTGGGGAAAACCGATTGAAAGTGTCCGTAGCTGGTTTAGAATTTGAGAACAGCCGAGCAGGCCGACGGCATCTTTTACCAGAAACCATGAGAAAGATGTCCGGCTGCGAGGACAGCGTGGGGCAGTTAAAAAAGCTACTACTATCAACTCCTGCCTGGTGGCGCAGACGCGATCTTATCCTTTTCTACACTGGAATAATCTTTCCTCCCAACTGCGTCTGAAACAGAGCCTATTACGTAGCTATTTTAGCAAGAAGGAGAGTACAGCAACTGCAAAACGACATGCTACTTAACATCGGATGGTGGTAGTAGTTGAGAAACTCCTCTTTTGTCCAATAACGTCCCAGGGTAGAAACGCCTTTTCAAGGCGGAAGCTCCAAGGTAGCTTCCTGAGGTATAAACTTGTTCAGGTGTACAAAATAGCGTCCTGAGGTAAAGACTTTGAAAGAAAAGTGAGGAAGAGTAAAATAGTATGTTGGTAGACATCAGAAACTTGAGAGTTTAGCGTATATGATAAAATTTTGATGAACCTTTAACAGTTTGGCATTTAGCCAAGCAGCTAACAGCAAGCAGCAACATATGCTTACAAAACAAGTGACAAGGAAGTGACAGGAAGTTACAAAGGAAGAGACATGGAAGTAGATCTGTGCCATTTATAAACATGGCAGTAGAGAAGTAGTCCATTCATAAACATGACAGTAGATCTTTTCTATTTATGAACATGGCAGTAGATATGTTCCATTTATAAACATGGCAGTAGAGATGTAGTTTATTCATAAACATGACAGTAGATCTTTTCCATTTATGAACATGGCAGTAGATATGTTCCATTTATAAACATGGCAGTAATCTACTCCATTCATAAACATGGCAGTAGATCTCTTCCACTTATAATCATGGCAGTAGATCTGTTCCACTTATAAACATGGCAGTAGATATGTTCCACTTATAAACATGGTGGTGTTGGCACTTAATAAGGAGCTCAATCATCTAATGCAGCTGGGGATTTATCATATAATCCAGGGACACACAAACAGGTCTTCTGGACCTTTCATGGAACCTAATAGATCATTAACTTTAATCATCAATATGGTGTTTTTGTACTTATCATATAAGCCAGGATGCCCTACTCTGGTCCTGGAAGACAGAAGTGGCACTGATTTTTCCAGAAAGGTTTGTGTCAACCTGTCTGCATTGCCACTTCCCTGCACACAGTCCACAACCTTATTCCAGACCTTACTGGACAAAATGGACTACAGGCCAAAGCTTCTGTCTACACTCAAGTATACTGTTTCAGCACTGTCACAACTTCGTAGTGCACTACATTTGACCAGGGAGCATTGCACCCTATTCACTTCGTAGTGCACTACATTGGCTAGAATCTACAGGGACATGTGTTAGGTAATAGACCTGAATGAGGGTCTTACATTGTGTAAGGAGATCCCTGTGATAAGCTGAAGAGAACATTCTGGTTACAGGTCAAGGTTGGAGGCTTTTTGCCTCTGTGTCTTCAGTAATCAGCCCTCTGTAAGCATCACTTATCATGGACATGCTTTGACTGTAGGTGTGTTAAGAGTTGTAATTATCAACTGAATAACATTCTGTATTAATGAGTCTGTAATAATTAGTCTGTATTAATTGATTCCTTTTTGACATTCACTTTTCACCATTTTTTCTTGGTCTCTCATCTCCATTTACATTTAAGTAATTTTATTCCATTATTCAAAGCAACTTAATGTTTACATATAGTATTTTAGTAATATAGTACTAAAGACCTCAGAATTTATTCTTGATTTATTCTCAATTTATTTCAATTTAACAGATATTTTGATAAACTAAACTACCCATCAGGCACTCCAGCCTCTTGTCTTTGCCAAAAACAACCGATAACTACATTTCAGGAACTACACAACCTCACCTCGTAGCCTTTCCTCTTCTTCAACCTCTTCTTGTTGAGCTTCTTGCAGGCGTATAGTTTCCCCGTGGCCTTCATGGAGGTAGCATGCACCTCCCCGAAGCCGCCTTTTCCCAGGACACGGAAGTCCACAAACCAGTCCTCCCCCATGGGCTGCATCTCCAGCCACTTCCACTGAAGGAACCTCTTCAGGTACATACTCTCCAGGTAGAAGGTGTAGGGGACCTCCTTAAGGTAGTCCAGCACATTGGCCAGAGTCTCGTTGAACAGGTGGTCCCCAGCCTCCTCATGCTTCTCCTTCACCTTGGTGATGTTGTTCTCTGGCAGGAAGGGGCAGAACAATTTCCCGCCTGGCTCCATGTAGCGCGAGATCATCTTGGAGGCCTTTCTGGCCCGGTCTTTGTCCTGAGACTGATTGTAATCCTCGATGTCCTTCCACAGACGGCAGGGGCCTTTGTAATCGCTGTTGGACTCCAGGAACTCTCGGAACAGGCGCTTCCCGATGGGCTGCTCCACACAGGCAGTCTGGAAGCCCAGGTCCAGGGTCTCCCTCAGGCCCTCACACACTGTGATATGAGGCAGCTTGAGGTGAGCATGATACTTCTTGTCCCGGTTGGCGGACGGGTTGGCTGTGCCATCGAAGCTCCCCCGAGCCGAGATGTAGGCCGAGTTGGCCACGACCGTTGTCAAGCTTCCCATATCCATGGCGACGCAGGAATCAGGGCAAAAAACTGTGAGAGACAAGCGAGGAGAGAGGACTGATAAGAGAAGCTCAGGGCTCCAGTGTGAAACAGATCAGGAGTGTGAGTGAGAAAATCCCCAGCCAGCTCCTCTGGTACTGGGAGACGGGGGGGTGGCTAGACAGACAGCTGGATCACCAAAATGTTGACAGGAAGTAAAAGGATTAGGGTAGTGCCCCGACTCTCCTGACTCAGTAGACACAATCTGTCTGTCTGTCAGAGCTCTCTGTCTGTCTGTCAGAGGAATCTCTAGCAGTCTCTGTGTTGGTAAGTGTCCTGTCTGCCTGGTTGTCTTTCCAAACTGTCTAGTTTTCTAAAAACCGTTTTGTGCAAAGGGCACAACCACCACCCTCCTTTCCACCCTCCTTTTAAAGCTTCCAGTCTGTTATTCTAACTCAATCAGCAAGACAAAGTAATCTCCAGCCTTGTTCTCATCAACACTCTCACCTGTGTTAACGAGAAAATCACTGACATGATGGCAGCTGGTCCTTTTGTGGCAGGGCTGAAATGCAGTGGAAATGTTTTTTTGGGATTAAGTTCATTTTCAAGTGGGATTTGCAATTCATCTGATCACTCTTCATGACATTCTGGAGTATACACAAATTGCCATCAACACTGAGGCAGCAGACTTTTTGAAAATTTGTATTTGTTGCATTCTCAAAACTTCTGACCACGACTGTACAACTGCCATTTATTTATGGATGGCTCCCAGGCAATCTTTCATCCAAAGACTTTATATATCATGAAACCCTGGCCACAGTAATGTAGTTGTCCTGCAAAACAACGTCTTAGTACACTATGCTCCGTGGAGTCCCCTTATATTACCTTTAAAGCAGCTTCACTAAAGGAAGCACTTGCTTGCAGGTGGGGGCTATTGGATATTGCATAAATGTGTTGGTTAAATTAATTTAGTATAAAAATGAATTTAGTTGTTTAGATTTTTTATTTTTCATTATTATATTGTGACAGAACAGTAGGAGGCATAGGCTAGGAAAATAGTTACGTAGGGTGAGAGAGGAAGGGCACAGAGAGTGACTGGCAGGGGGGCACCACTCATGGTAGTTTAATTTCATATTAGTTTTCAGATAAATATCAGAAATAATTCAGTGATAAAATGTGTAAAACCATTTCATAGGTCAGTGCAAATTGATATGTACAGCATTGCCCGAACTTCTGTCACAGAATTAATTGGTGAATGTGTAACCTCTATGTACTGTATGTATTGACTTAAGTCTTCCATTTTGAACAAGCATTGTGAGAAGAATCGGCTTTATCATTATCTCTTCTAATTTATCACTTTTTCTGTTGTGCAAAAACTTTCATGTCATTTTATTTTGTATGATTTTTTAAAATACTATTTTATTATTGGTGGCTAAACATTTTATTGGTGACTTAACATTTGTTTTTGCAATAGTGGCAACAATCCATTAATGCCAATAAATCACCTACTGAATTAAATGTATATCATGGGGATCCAGTGTGAGCTCTGTTCTCGTTGTTATAAAACCAGCGAGACGGAAGCAGGGAACAATAGGTGAGCTCTGGTTACATCAAGACATTATAAAACCAGAGAGACATAAGCAGGGAACGATAGGAGAGCTCTGGTTACATCAAGACATTATAAAACCAGAGAGACAGAAGCAGGGAACGATAGGAGAGCTCTGGTTACATCAAGACATTATAAAACCAGAGAGACAGAAGCAGGGAACGATAGGTGAGCTCTGGTTACATCAAGACATTATAAAACCAGCGAGACAGAAGCAGGGAACAATAGGTGAGCTCTGGTTACATTAAGACATTATAAAACCAGCGAGACGGAAGCAGGGAACGATAGGTGAGCTCTGGTTTCATCAAGACATTATAAAACCAGCAAGACGGAAGCAGGGAACGATAGGTGAACTCTGGTTTCATCAAGACATTATAAAACCAGCAAGACGGAAGCAGGGAACGATAGGTGAGCTCTGGTTACATCAAGACATTACAAAACCAGCAAGACGGAAGCAGGGAACGATAGGTGAACTCTGGTTTCATCAAGACATTACAAAACCAGCAAGATGGAAGCAGGGAACAATAGGTGAGCTCTGGTTACATCAAGACATTATAAAACCAGCAAGACGGAAGCAGGGAACGATAGGTGAGCTCTGGTTACATCAACACATTATAAAACCAGCGAGACGGAAGCAGGGAACGATAGGTGAGCTCTGGTTACATCAACACATTATAAAACCAGCGAGACGGAAGCAGGGAACGATAGGCGCTCTCTGGTTTCATCAAGACATAAAAGCAGCAAAACAGAACAGTTACATCAAGACGTTGTAAAAGCGAGAGAAGCCCGGTTCCTTCCAAGCTTACAGTAGGTGAGGTCTGAAAAGCCCTGCCCCAACACCACCCCCCACCTTGAAGGGCTCTTATGTTCAGCTATAAAAGGGCTGGCCAAGGGTCCACAGTGGGATACCGTACCTCACACCAGAGAAAGAGCCCTGCTCCTCACAGCTATAGAGATAGGGATTACAATGAGTACAGTTTTAGTAAAAAAACTTGATTAGTACAGAATAAGTAGTAAAACTACAATAGGAGTAGAGGATTATTAGTAGAACTACGATAGGAATTCAGTTTTAGCAGGATAGCTACAATAGGAGTAAGGAATTAGCAGTGGAGGTACAGTGTAAGGAAGTTGTTAAAAGCAGGCCAGGAAATCCAGTAAGTTTGATTGGTATAGCTGTATCGGGTGAGAAGTGAAGCCTCCCTGTAGCATCTCTTCACACCCCCCCGGTCTATTCTAGCTGGATCCTTGCAATGGCAACTTTGAAGGAGAAGAGGACGTGTGGCCAGAAGTGTGAGGACTTTGGTCGCTTCGTGTGGAATTCAGATACTGGAGCCCTGTTTGGACGATCTCTGGAAAAATGGGGTATGTACCGCATTGTAGAGGGGAAAAGTGTGTGTCTGTGAGTGTACATGACTTACTATAACTGGAATGAAATCCCTCAGCAGTAAACCAGACCTCACCAATTTTAGGTATTTTAGGTATAAAAAAGTCTGAAGTGAAGGTTAAGGATAGAGAAAATTATAATAATTACAATAATTGTAATCAATTGTTGGTGGTCACAAATATAAAGATACACATTTTGTGTGCATGTATCTATGTATACAGTTAAAAAAGACCACTGTAAAATCATCAGTATCTCTGGTTTAACTACTGATAGGTATGTGAGTGGGTACAATGAGCAACTGGTCAAAAATGTAAACTGGTCAAAATAAAAAAAGATGCTGTGTTCTCAGACCTCGAATAATGTAAAGAAAATAAGTAATATTCAATTTAAAATGACAATACTGTGTTAACTTAGGGAGAGTTCCGAAATCAATATTAGGTAGAATAATAATAATTGTAAAACAATAATAATTGGCTCATTATATGTCTTGGCATGGTCTCAACCAGTCTCATTGATGTAGGGTGACTTTGTCACCTTTGGTGCAAAATGTCAAGCAGCTCGACTTTGATGGCTTGTGACCATCCATCTTCCTTGATCACATTCCAGAGGTTTTCAATGGAGTTAATTTAAGAAATATTTAAGTCTCTTAATTTTTTCCAGAGCTGTGTGTGACTGTGTGCATGTGCTTATCTAGATGTGTGTGTGTGTGTCTGTATTTACATTACAGTGTGCCCATGAGCGTATCTAGGTGTGTACAGTATGTGTGTCTGTGTATGTGTGTGGTTGTGTGTGGAAGGCATGTGTCTGTGATGGAAAGGACGGGGTGACAGGTGTGTTAGACTACATAGTATCTGTCCAAGGTGTGACCTGTTTTGCTGTGTCCTTTAAGTAGTGTATCAGCCCAATATTGGTATCGCTGTTGTTTTAGTGTGTGGACATTAGATTGAAGGGCAGATAGCAATATGAGTGATAAGCTTTGGTTTCTCCTTATGACCTCTGGGTATTAAATAAACTACTGCCCTCATTCACAGGGGGCACTTTGACACACCTTGTTTGACATACTATCAGAAATACAGGTGTGTAAGCCACCAGCTACACCTGACCCACAGACCAGACCAGCCAAGATGGCAGACTCCTTAACAACCAACTCTTAATCTGATGCCAAAACAGCAGTTTTCAAATGCAGAAAAAAGAAGCTGGCAGAAGCAGAAACACTGCCTAAACCCTATCACTCTGTCACTATCAATCCATCTGTCGCTTCGGTCTCTGCCTCCTACAGTGTACATCAGCTTGTATTACGTGGCCTTCTATGTGGTCATGACGGGGCTGTTCTGTCTGGCCATCTGGACCCTGATGTACACGCTGGACCCCTATACTCCAGACTATCAGGACCGCTTAAAGTCACCCGGTAAGATGATGGAAACCCAATTGGCCCTCTACGGCTCACTATAGCCCTGTATGGCTCACTATGGCCCTCTATGGCTCACTATGGCCCTCTACGGCTCACTATAGCCCTGTACGGCTCACTATGGCCCTGTATGGCTCACTATGGCCCTGTATGGCTCACTACGGCCCTCTACGGCTCACTACGGCCCTCTACGGCTCACTACGGCCCTCTACGGCTCACTATAGCCCTCTACGTCTCACTATAGCCCTCTACGGCTCACTATAGCCCTCTACGGCTCACTATAGCCCTCTATGGCTCAGGTCAGACGTTTTGCTCTCACTAAAGCAGAGGGGGGCTTTTGGGATTCAGACCACAGGTTACTGACTTCAGAGCTAACTGCATATTACCACTTCATCCTCAGTTAAAATGGTTAACCTCTATGTGTTTGCCTGTGCAGGAGTGATGGTCTGGCCGCCGACGTACATCGAGGAGGATGTGGTTCTCAGCTACAACACGTCTGATAAAACAAGCCAGAACAAGATGTCGAACCACCTCTGGCACTTCCTCAGACGTCAGTGTCCAAAACTGCACCCTAATTTCTATTAAATAAACTATCATGTACATGATTCTGTATACTCCTTTGTCACCCTACTCCCTGTGGTTTGGCCACCATTTGTTTCAACCTAATGTTTCCCTGTATTTCTCCACCTCCCCTTTCATTTTATCCCTCTCCCTCCTCTCCATTCCAACCACTCAGCCTACAATGACACAGCGCAACTGTTGAACAAAAACTGTACCCGCGGACGTTACTTCATCCAGGACACATTTGATGCTCCACACCACACCAAGTTCTCATGCCGTTTCGACCAGAGCATGCTGGGAAACTGCTCCGGCCTGGACGACCCCACGTTTGGTTACAACAGCACAATGCCCTGTGTAATCATCAAGATGAACAGGGTGAGTTCTCCATCCCGTAACACATGGGAGTGCAACGTTATCTATTGTCTTAAAACACACTGCTGTATTATTGAAGCACTAAGGTAACACTAGAAGAGTAGTTTCCAGGCACAATGCATCACAGTGTAGCTAGGCACAGTGCTTAGTTGTGGTATATTGGCAATATATCAAACCTCAGAAATGATGCAGTAATAAACTATAGAAATGTTGATTTGATGTAATACTTGTGCTATATGGCCTCCAATACCCTGGCTCATTAATGAAACATTTCTGTATGTGTTACAATGTATTATATTCACTAACAAAACATCCTGATAAATTTTACTTGGATTTATTATGATGTTGTTTCAAACTTAGATCATCAGGTTTCTACCCAACAATGGGACTGGGATTGCACCACATTTGAACTGCACTATACTCGTGAGTAATGTGTTATTTTAACTGTACTATACTCGTGAGTAATGAGTCATTTTAGGGCCAAAATGGCTTTGTGTCAAATGAAATGAAAGTCTTGCAGCATATTTAAATGTATGTATGGCTCTGTTCAGCATGTTACCAAGGAAGGCCTTTCTTCCAGTATTCAATCATCTGTGTGTTCAACTGTGTCGGCAGAGTGGCCATGAAAATATAGACATGATTGAGTACTTCCCAACCAATGGAACCTTCGACCTGTCCTACTTCCCCTACTACGGCAAGCTGGCTCAGGTAACCACGACAACTGTGCTCTCCTCTCTACTGAGCTGATATTCGTGAGAAATGGTTGACACCTTCAGGGACTTCTCTTTTGGTTTAACCTTTCATGTGCCACTATGCTGTGCCAGTCAGTCTACATATAACGCTGATGAACCCTCTCTACGTCCCCTCCACAGCCCACCTATATGAACCCTCTAGTGGCCGTGAAATTCCACCTGATCAACAAACGAAAGGCTAAGATCCAGTGTCGTGTGATGGCCCACAACATCGCCTATCAGGACTCATATGAACCTTACCAGGGAAAGGTGGTCTTTCTACTGGAGGCCCTGAAGTAACATGTTCTACTAAACACATTTTGTAACAAACATGATGGATATTCAATTCTCAACTATGACTTGGAAAACTAAGGTGTTGTTTTCTTTGCCAATGTCTTCTCACATGCATTTTGTAAATTTTCAATGCGTTGCCGGATATTATTGGGTCATAAATAGCTTTACTTTAGAAAATCTTAACTTATTTGAACAACACACAGCTCTGGAAAGAATTATGAGGAAGATGGTCACAAGCCATCAAACAGCCAAACAGCTTGAATCTTTGTTCCAGACGTAGCATAGTCCCCAAACATCAAATTGAATGACTGGTAGAAAGCATGTTAAGACACATTAAAGACAATTATTATTATTCCACCAAATATTGATTTCTGACCTCTTCCTAAGTTAATACATTAGTATTGTTTTTATTTAAATGAATATCAACTTATTTCTTTGCATTATTCAAGGTGACGACACTGCATGTTATTTTCACCAGTTGTCAGTTAATGCAAATAAATGCTCTGAATGACAATAGTTTTTTTATGTAGAATTTGGGAGAAACGTTGTCAATAGTTTATAGAATAACTTCACCCAAACACATAGGCCTACCTATCAAAAGTAAAACCAGAGAAACTGATGGTATTGCAGTGGTCTTCTCTTTTTACTTATATTTTATGTAATCTACCCAGGTTGTTGCTGGAAATTAGAACTTGTTCTGAAGTCAACTTATCTGGTTAAATAAATAAATGTAGATGAAGTGTCCAAATACTAGTGGTGCAACGGATCGTCATTGATCCGTGGTCCGTTCGGATCAATATCTTCGGTTCGGGACACACGTGATCCGCGGATTGATTACTGAAATAAAAAAGTTTTGCGCATGTTCAGTCCGCTCACAGCATGGTCATGGCGAGCGGAGGAACGGAGGAGCTTGGACGTCCCGCGTCATTTAAATCCCCTGTATGGGA
>JACXGM010013410.1:11290-23132 GCA_016801145.1 Umbra pygmaea | reverse complement strand
GAAGATGACAGATTTGACGTGTTTCCCCCTTTTGTCTGGCTGAAAAATCTCCCGAGCGCTGTCACTGCCTTCCGCCTTGACTTCTCGTGCAAAAAACAAAGTTGCATGCACGCACCTGCGTCAGACTGATTCCGGCTGGACAGGATTTACCGTGAGTTTTCAAAATCACGGTAATCAAAGACGGTATTAATGAAAATTACATTTTAAACGGTAATACTAACCGTACGGACATTTTATTGTGGTTTACCGTGAAACCGGTAATCGTCCCATCCCTAGCCGTATGGGACCAATGCCCAACACATTACACACAATAATTCGCTCCGATGTGAAGCTAGCTTCTTTAGGGAGCCAGCTTCTTTAGTGGAGTCCTAGCCTTTCGTAGTTTCGCCTTCAAAGTAATAGCGTTTCATTCAATGCGATAAACATCGCTTAACAAATATGGAAACATTAAACATTTTGAAAATACGCCACTAAACTATATTAGAATAGTGTGACATATTTACTAACTTATAATATTTTAATAAGAACATTTACATTTGCAATCTGTATTGCTTAAATTAAGGATGCCGGTGGTAAATGTGGATATCGCATAGGTCACATAAGTCATTCGCGACTTGCCCAATACCATGTTGACATGCCACCTTTGCTCTCCCAAAACCTTAAACTAGTCAAGAAACGGTGCGCAATGTTGTGATTTTTTTAAAATCTTGTTAGATTAATGGCTGCACAGCTATATCCACCGTTTTGTTTTGCACTGTTGTTGTTTTTGCACAGTACCTTTTGAAAAGCTGTCTGGAATGTGTCTGAGGAGTAGTTGTTGCACTATGAGCATTATTTGGACTTTATTATGTTGTTCTATGCTATATTGCACGTGTTTTTATAGCTTTTTATGATATTTTTCAAGTGTTTTAATAAATGTTTCAAGTTCAAGTAGTTGGAATCTTAGAAAATCCTTTTTTTACCGTGGTATCGAAATCGGCATTGAGAATCGTGTAATTTTACTGGTATTGGCACCGACTACTGAATTTTTGGTATCGTGACACCCCTAGCGTGTGATTGAGAGGATGTGTGTTGAGAGAGAGAGAGTGTGTGTGTGTGTGTGTGTGTATAGGAGGGAGCAAGAGAGGGATTGTTTATGAAAATGTGAGGCAGGAACTTCTGGCAAGTTACCTGAATAACAATAAGATGTGGCACAAAAACAATTGTATTTACATAGTGTGTGTGTATTTTCTTTGTGTGTGTGTCTACATAGTGTGTGTGTATTTTCTTTGTGTGTGTGTCTACATAGTGTGTCTGTATTTTCTTTGTGTGTGTGTCTACATGTTTGAACTTAGACACAAATGTGCTCCTTGTAGAAGCCCCACGTCGCCCTAGACTTGCTTTCTACTGTTGTCAAAATCTTAAATTTTTTTTGTTTTTTATACTGCCAATGATCTTGGGGTGTTATCAGCCAAATCAGGCTACGCACCCCTTGAGGCGCCTGCTTACCTGTGTGGTCTTGCCGGATCCAGTTTCTCCGACGAGTACAAAGCTCTGGTGGCGTGCAAGGATTTCGGTGAAGCGCTCTTTGTACTCCCACACTGGTAGCTGCAGCCTCTTCTTCAAGATCTCGTAGTAGCGCGGCGTGTGAGGCAGGTTGGTGAACGGGTTGATTTGCTGCTGCGAGGCCGCCTGCCTCGGGGGGAGGATGCCAAGGTTGAAGCCGCAGGCTACTGGATTCTGGGCCATGGAGGGCTTAACGTCTCGGTCCCGATCTCGGTCTCTATCTCGCTCCCTGTCCTTCGACCGATCATCCCGATCGCGGTCACGATCGCGGTCGCGGTCACGGTCTCGCCTGCAGTGGAGGTCAGAGGTTAGCAGTGTGGGCGGCTAGGTTGATGCTAGCATATCAGATAAAACTTCACTTATTAATATTCGAACTTGACGCATGCCGTTCCAGTGTGCAAAAAATCTGCAAGCAACATGGCAAATGACCAATTACCTACATGCAACATCTTTAACACATGTGGTGGTTAAGACTATAAATAATAAATTACAACTCATTAACTTCATTTCATTTTTGAGCCAAATATGCCAAAAGTATAAAATGCAAAAAGAGAAGGGTGCTTCTTAGGCGAAGAGTGAAACAGAATTTTTTTTCTCATCGAACAGTGTGGTAAGATTAGAACACTGCGAAAGCAGACGTAAACGTCAAAAAGGTCAGAAGTTTAAGTTTACTTCTACTTTGCACAGCTTTGTCAGTTATCTGCAAACTCAGGTGTGCTTAACCAGGTAAGTCAAATGAAATACATTTTTTAAAGAATGGTTGGGAAAAAAATTTGACCTTTATGTTTGTTATACATAAAACAAGCTGCTTAGAAATCTACAACAAATGTATTTCTGCTAATTATATAAAATATCATATATTGTAACATGAATTGTCTTCATACTAGCTAAGGTAAAAAAACATACTTTCTTCAATGAAATATGAAGATAAATGTTTCAACTAATGGGGAATGTGGAGGGCCTGACCAGAATGGCAACAAGTGATTCACTCTACAAAGTAATGTGTGTCGAACTGCATTTCTTTCCATTGGATCCTAAAACCTCCACTCTTATTGGTCAGTTATAGTTTCTGCAAGCTTTAAACTCCACAAAATAAACAGACCCACCATAGATGATAAAATAAGACCTTAGTAGGGATGTAACAGTTTCAAGACTTCATGGTTTACCGCGGTTTCAAAACAGATGGTGATCATACCGTGGCCATTTTCTCCTTCAAAGTATTGCATTAATATAAAGTCAGGATTATTCCTGAATTGGAAAAGGAATTCATGTTCCCAATAAGAGAGCTCAATTAAGAGAGAGTCAGCTACATTTACACAATCATATAAACTTCAGGCGATAAAAAGTTTCCAATGCTCCAGAGTCCAGTGGCAGTGTGCTCTACTGTGCCACATTTAGTCACTGAGCTGTTCAGTATGACCCATTGTACTGCCAGTGCTGGTCTATGGGGATTTCATGGCTCTGTGCTGGATTTCAGGCACCTGTGAGCAAAAGTTAATTTTGCTGAAAAGCACCTGAACTTAATAATTAGTAGGGGTGTCCACATAATTTAGGCCATATAGTTTATGCCTTTGTGTGTACAAACATATTTCATACATTAAAAAATAAATAATAATAATAATAATAATAATACTATAATAACGTGACATTTTCTGTGACGTTATCATACCGTGAATATCTCATACCGTTACAACCCTAGTCCTTAAGGATGTCTCAGGATTTTATGAGCTTTTATAGCATCAGGAAAGCTCACTGTAACTTCATGATTTGGTTAAAACAGACTGTCTATTACATAACAAATACACATTTAAAATGTCAACCAATTCTTTGGTCAAACAGGTGTATTTTTTTTGGTTTTCCCCAGTGACAATCCTCACATAAATATAGTACATTATTTCCAAAAATTGGCTTCTGAAGCCTATTCACTTGTTTTTTCTCTTTCAGTTATGTGTCGGGAGCTAGAGTAAGAGGCTTCTTACACGATGATAGATTTCGATAGATTCCAGAAAAGATTTTCGAATCCGCTCGAGCCAAGCTCGGAACAAGACAATTGTTGAGTGTAAGCTTGCATGTCTCTTCTGAATTCCCTGCGACCTCCGGAGGTAGTGCACAAGAAGAATTTGAAAGATAACAGCCAAGGAGAAATGTGTTATGAATGGAAATTCTTCACTGTAAGTCAATTTGCTGGGCTGTTTTCTGAGCTAAGTGCTCAGGCACCCAGCTCAAGACTTCTTGAATGACACACCCACAAACGTGCGATTGCAGTCTGGAGACATGTGTGAATACAAACAGTATCGTTTCGAGCAGATTCAAGAATCTATTGGTTTATAAAGCCAGCTTAAGTGGTAGGGGCAAAATTCAAAAGATCCTGATCCCAACAATATCGAAATAGACAACCAGACTGCAAAAGTGTCATGATCTATTCCTTGAATAGCATGAAAAGGTTACTGCACATTTCTCTTTCAAGCTGCATAGGGATGTAATCAAGTGTAGCATCCCGCAAAGGTCACATTAATGATCAAACGAACGGTCTAAAATATCACAAGTCAGAAGGGGATGAGCTTTCTATCAGAAATGGGCAATATTTGCTCATTTTTCATTATTTAACAATGTATATTGAACCAAAATATTTCATTTCCAGACCAGAATGTAAGACAACTGTAATTCACTAAAAGATTTAATGGATTTTCAATGTTATAATTTGAGTTCTGATTGATTTCCATTTCAGCTGAGCACAATCAAGGACTCCAATATGATAGCACCACAAAGATATTTAGCACCACAACGATATTTAGCACCACAACGATATTTAGCACCACAACGATATTTAGCACCACAACGATATTTAGCACCACAACGATATTTAGCACCACAACGATATTTAGCACCACAACGATATTTAGCACCACAACGATATTTAGCACCACAACGATATTTAGCACCACAAAGATATTTAGCACCACAAAGATATTTAGCACCACAAAGATATTTAGCACCACATTGACATCCATTGGCACTACCAAATCAATCATGTTTGGCTAACATACTCAACACATGAGCCATCCAACTACAATGTTCTCACCTAACATACTCAACATATGAGCAATCCAGCTACAATGTTCTCACCTAACATACTCAACACATGAGCCATCCAGCTACAATGTTCTCACCTAACATACTCAACACATGAGCCATCCAACTACAATGTTCTAACCTAACATACTCAACCCATGAGCAATCCAGCTACAATGTTCTCACCTAACATACTCAACACATGAGCCATCCAACTACAATGTTCTCACCTAACATACTCAACCCATGAGCCATCAAGCTACATTGTTCTTACCTAAAATACTCAACACGAGCCATCCAGCTACATTGTTCTTACCTAGTTACGTCAATGTAAAGAAGTTACTTACTCACATACAGTATACACCAGCTACAGCTTGCAAAATTTCTGAAATCTGCTGATATCAAGTTTACCTTGCTGTACTGTATATACCAACATGTGGGCCTGTGTTGAACCACATTCAGCACCACGTTGACGTCCACTTACAAATGTTGGTTCACATGAAACGTGAAACGTCCAGCTACAACTTTTTTCAGCTACGAACTTGTGTGTTTACTACTGTTCTACAGTAGTGTCATTTAGCCACTTACAACAGCATGATACATTCAGGATCAGCCTGGCTAACACAGACTATAGCTATAGCTAGCCTGCTCCACTCACAGTGCTGTGCTACTACTTAGCTAGAGTTACATCTTGCTAGATATTCAAGCTTGAACTGTGTTTATGAAGTAAACTAATACAGAGCTAACAGCTAGACTAATTAGAAAGTGCAAAGACGACGCTCATCATACAAGTCTGCTTTTACATGTTGGTAGCTAGTTAAGCTAACATGCTAGGTAACTTGATAGCTAGGTACAGTAACTGTCCATACCGATGCGAAGATACAAAACCATCCTTTTATTTCTTAATACATACCCGTCAGAAGATGTTTTCTTTTTACTCGATGAATAATCATCTCCCAAATCCACTCTATGTCGTTTAGACATTATTTTTGCCACGTAAATAACCGAAATTAAGATTAGCTGGCTACCTAGCAACAGTAGAATGTGCCAATGTGCTACTGGACAGCTAGCAGCGCCAAAATGGCGACCGGAAGTACTTACCTCATCGTTAATATCTCTGCGAAAATGAGGAAAAAAACTGCCACTTAGCGCGCGTTTTCACCAAGACACATTCATTCGTGTATATTATGTATTCCCATATAGCTATATATTAGCGACACGTGCAAGTGTAAATGCAGCTTCTGCAGTGGACACGGTGGGTCTAGGGGGTGTTCTGTCTGCATGCGTCAAAATCAAACCTCTCCGAAAAAAAACATGTGGGTCCCATGTGCAATACCAAAACTGACCGAGAGAGAACAGGACAGACTGGTGTTTTGAAGATGCAAGATGTAGAGTCCATCACGCCATGACAATATTTCAAGCACATTACAATACCCTTGCTGTTGCATTCCATGCCAGACGTTTCTGAAATATTTCAACATATCAGACCAGTGATGAATCTGCTGGCACTGGAGACAATCATTGCCATCGACACAGGTAATTACACAGCCTGGACATCGCTAACAAGTTTCGTAATGGCAAATGGCTCATTGCTTGTAACCATGGATTGATGGTGATGGGGATGTTGAAGTCAACGTTACAACAAAGCCTTACTAATGCTCTATATATCCAAGGCTATAAAACACCAGGCTTTCCTCTCCTTTTGTTTCACAGGCAATTAAATAACAGTCCAATTGTGTGTGAAATAGGTCTGCCAACCAGTGCCACTGAAAGACTAAGGGGACGGACACTGACAACGTATTGGAATAGCCCAGTTATTTTTCATGATAAATAAGAAAATAGCCTGCTACTTCAGTGTAAAATTCTCTCTGTTATCAAGATTAAGGTGTTGCAAAGCTTTACCTCAATGTTAAAAAAAATAATCTATTCAAAACACAGTATTCTTCCATGAGTGGTTGTAATGTTAATTTTGGTATTGTTTGTTGAATACCAAGTTAAACGTTCTTTAATCTCGCTGCTGGTCATTGTAAAACAAACATATTTAAAACCATATCAAACAATGTATGTAAAAAAAATTGTCACATTACTAGTAATCTGCTAGGACTGGAGCAGTAGCTGCTTTTATGTTTCACAAGTATGTTTATTCAACAATACGCATCCATCCACACATCCCTGCCATGAAAAAGTATCAGCAAAGTCAATGCTAGAAGAAAGAGAAAACAATAGCTAATAATTTTTTATTGTGGAAATCGGAACTTTTAAAAGGAACTCTTTACATTTTGAAAAGGAATCTACAAACGCTGAAATCTGTAATAATCAAAGCAGCAAAAAATAGCTGTTGATACAATTCATACCCTTGTATTTTGTTTATGTGTAATGACATAATGTTTACAAATAATTCATACTGAAAGCAACAACTATCATAAATATCTGCATAAAATAAATGGACATATTAGTAACCATGACCATCGCACCTCAGAAGACAGAAATGCAACTGATTTCCAAATCTCAAACAGTCTCATCCACATTAAGGGGAAATTAAAAGTTATTAAGACCATTACAAGTGATAAACCTTTAATACAGACAATTACTGAGGGAAATAGGTCACAATTTCTTTGCATGAATTGCAGCATTATTTGATGTAGTGGCAATAATGTTTTGATTAATCTAATCACAAAGCTGGCCACATTTGGATAGTTAAAAGTTCAGTGCGGATAAGCACCTTATAGGTAAATTACCTAGGTTACATATCCAAACTTTAAATTAGGATTCTCACCTCGTTAGGTGAAGGACGGAAAAGAACATTCTTGCATCCACCTGTACAGCTAGCCAGTAGTTGAAGTCTACAGCCATATATAAGGACAATTGTACAGCATTGTAGAGTTTACATTAAATTACATTTCGTTATTTAACTTATATTGAAATTGGTTTGTGACAAGGTCTGTAAGCTGATTGATGATGTATGACATGGAATGGAATCAGCGTCATTGTATGAGTTTCGTTTAAAAAAAAGATTACATTATCTGCTCCAGTGCATATTTTTGTCATCTAAGGCAGTGGTCCTCAAACCCTCCCATGGAGGGCCTAGTGTATGCTGGTTTTTGGTCTTTCCCTTCAATTAGAGCATAATTAGGACCTAGACTACTCCATCAGGCTTGTACAAGGTACAAGTACAAGGTACAAGTACAAAGTACTTGTAAAAGCGAAAACCTGCATACACCAGGCCCTCCATGGAAGGGTTTGAAGACCACTGATCTAAGGGAATGGAAAAACACATTGCTGTGTGGGTGAAACCCACAGGGTAAGCATCCGGTTTGGCAAATTGACACAAATGAGGAAGTGCCTTAAACCTGCATTCTATCTGAATTCCAGCTGGGGGCGATACGCCTGGTTGCAAAAGAGCTTAGGTTCTTTAATAGTCTATGAGAATAAGAGACATAATATACTTGATTTACTGAGGTAATAATCATTTTCATAATGAGTATATGATCTCAATCACTAGATTTAACCCTTCTGCAATTTATCATGATGTTCATTTTTTGAATTATGGTCTTGTTGATTTTAAAATCGGCGATAAAGAAAAGGGGCGTTTAGGGCGTGGCTATGGCGTTCTATGGCGTGGCTATGGCGTTCGGTTGTACGACATGACACTCAAATGAGTTGGCAGTTCACTTTTTCCGGTTTACATTTTGTTTTACATTTTGTTTTAATACAGTTTTTCGTTAGCATCCCAATTAATATCAGTTAGCTACCTAGATTACTCCTCCCTCTCGTCTAAAATCGTCACATCCGCAACCAAGATGTCTGCGCCCGTAACGGCAAATTCGATAACCCAAATCAGATCTTAACAAACAAATGGGTGACGTCACACATGGTTATATCCAGTAATTTTACAATCTATGGTGAAACCCCAGCAGTTCCTCCAGCAGATGGCGCCTTCCTCATCAAGACACTGCTGACCAACCCCTCCTCTCTGTGATGTCCTTATCTACTCCTTATCTTCTGTCTGTGTTCTTGGCCTATATGTCACCAGTGGGCATCTTCTAAAAGCATATTCTACATCTAAGCATGATTTGGTCTTTCCGCTTATCTTATGTTGCACTGACCTGTAAGCCTAGTGGCATGAACTGATATGGCATGAGCTCATCTAGAACATTCTGGGGTAGAACAGTAGAAGTTCAACAGTGGGGGCCTATCAGACAGGCACCCAAAGATGGTCTTGACTGTGCTGACTGCATAGATTAGCACTTACAATAACAAGCCAAGAGGCCTTACAGTTTGAGATGACCTCATTTACCACTGCTAGAATATCCTCAACTGAGTTATACCATTCTTAACTGTTTTAAAAAAATGATCATATAGAATTAATCCCAACAGTTCTAAAGAATGTGAATATAGGTGCTGTGGGGCTAAAACGGGTCCCTGCTCGGTACTTAGTTTCTTGGTTCTTATTTTCTCTCTTGTTCTACCGTGTGAAGAGGTTGGGCCCGCCCTGCAACCTCATTAGATGTCACTGTACAGCTCTGGGTTGATTGACAGTTCTGGCAACCATACTTCCTCCACTTTAGCGAACCATACCTCACATAATTTAATGGGGATTCCCTTGGTAAGCAAATGGCTGCCATAGCCTTGAGAAACACAGTTGATTTCAAGCTAACTGCAGTAAGACAATGATTCTACTTAGATTGTGCCTAAAATATAAGGATATAGTACACATCCAGACAAAAATAGGGGGGCCTAAATAATTCTGCAATTACAAAAGTTGCAGAATGTAGCTTTAACGGTTTGGCTTGTGTCCTGATTCATCACTATCATAGAAGTGCACTAGTAAAGGTGAGTGGGCATCCGCTCCCCAAGTTGACTAAGGTGGAATGCTGGTAGGAAGGACACTGTACACTTTTTACGCTGTAAGAAATAAAAACAATAAACAATTGTAAAATGCTTGGCAAAAGAGTATCCAGCACAAATGTACTTCTTTAAAAAATATTTAGTTATTCAATTATGATAATGTGTGGTTGACCATTATTTCTTCTGAATAACGTTTAATTTAAAATAATGCAATGTTTTGTATGAAGAATATTTGGCCAAAGCTGTAAATATAGAACCACACATTGCATTAGATCAGCCGGTTGTGTCTTGGCTATAAGTGAGCCAAATCTGTGAGTCATCAGTACTTTGTGAGCTAACCCTTTCCTACATTCACTGTATGAATCCCTCGCTTGCCAACTGACAGGTGTGGAATGATGTGCTAGCTCAATATGTTGCTCTAGCCTGTTTTAAAATGGCTTTATATGTAAAAATACTCATGAAGGTGTGTCATTTCATTTAACGCAAATCCATCAAGCCATTACTCATGGTAAAAAAACAGTCATATTTTGAGCAACATTTAGCTGCAGCTTCATTCGCCCAGGCCTTGTTTATAAAACACCAGCAATAAAAGTGCAAGTGACAAACCGCGAAGTTGAAGAGCTTATCTCGCCTGAATGTGACAGCAATGGATTGATCAAAAAGCATGTGGGTTCTAGATGAGTAAGCTGCCAGTTTCAAGTAGTTGTTGCACACTGGGGTAACGGGAGGCCGTGCAGGTAGGGTTGTTCTGTGGTTATTTGTCTGTGCAGCAAAGGCTACGTGCATTTCGCAATGAAATACTCTTGACGATAAAGACATTGTGCCAACGTTAATGAAGCAGGTTCTCACCCACGATGACAAGCGCAACCTTTTCAAAAATTCTTCCAAAGATTGAGTAGGAGTGTGTTAAAAAGAAATGGAAAGACTACTGTTATGGCAGAAGCAGAGAAGTACATTTTGGCAAGCTGGAAAGAGGGTTTTTAGCTGGGGAGGGACAATTAGGGGCTATAAATCCTGGTCGCACTGACAGCTAAAGGATGCTCACGGCAAATAAACACACAAACAAACAAGAATATTTACACGCAGCATCCAGGCACTCACAACTGGGACTACGAGTAATATGTAATGAACACTTTTTCATGTGTTCATTTTTTGTAGAACCATTACGATCTTTTCATTGATTAATTGCTATCTATTATCTGAGAATGTTCTGCTTAGAGAAGGGAAAAGGAAATAAAATATTAGTGCTTCATTTTATTTTTTCGCATATATATCAAAGGCTTCTTATCACATCAGCCCACCAGCTGCTATCTTAATGGAAATCACACTGCACATGCTGACACTGTCCTGACCCTCACGGTGGCCTTCCTACCTATCGACCAATCACTACTCTCCATCCCTCTGCAACTTTCTTTGATGCCAGGCCTCACATCTGGGTCTCAGGAGTGTTTTTGGTGCAATGGTAGCTTGTACCCTCAAAGCAAAAGCAGAAACTGTCAGGTAGGTCACCACAACAAAGGAAGAGCCTGATAAAAAGTGTAGAAGAGACATGAGGATAGACATGTTGTGGACATACACTCTCTGCGTACTTACTTAGTTTGACTGATTCAGTCTACAAAAAACACTGGTCAAAATAATGAAGGGAACACTCGAATCATGCATCAGGTCTCGATGACCGAAACATTAAAGATTATTCACTTCTGATACCATCTGGGCATGCTCCTAATGAAACGGCAAATGGGGTCCTGGGGGATCCCCTCCCAGACCTGGATCAGGGCATCAGTGAGCTCCTGGACAGTTTGCGTTGCTACTTGGTGGCGTTGGATGCACCCGATACATAACGTCCCAGAGGTTCTGAATTGGATTCAGGTCTGGGGAATGTAAGGGCCAGTCAATGGCATCAATGAATTCGTCATCCAGGACCTGCAAATACACTCTGGCTACGTGAGTCCAAGCATTGTCCTCCACGAGGAGGAACCCAGGGCCCACTGCACCAGCGTAAGGTCTGACGATGAGTCAGATGATTTCATCCCGGTACCTAAAAGCAGTCAGGGTATCTTTTTATTTATTTATTATTTTTTTTTTGGGGAAAGGTCAGCTTCAGTATTTGACAACATGGTTGTCATTGTTCTATATTGTGCATCATTTCCAATCCCACTTTTTTATTTTTTATTTTTATTTATTATTATTATTATTGCCCCTACACTCCACACCCATCCCAACCCTTACCTACCGTGACCAAATGTTGAGACCAATTACCTATGCCATTTTAATATTATCTCTAGCTTATACAATTTGTGTTATTTACAATATTTACAAATCTTGTGCGTTTTACATATTCCAGTTTCATTTGCTCCACACCTCATCCACACCCAAC
>JACXGM010013410.1:0-11190 GCA_016801145.1 Umbra pygmaea | reverse complement strand
GTCAGGGTATCTTAGCTAGCATGTGGCCTGTGCAACCCTCCAAGGATACAGTATGTCTCCCCAGACCATCAATGACCCACCGTTAAACTGGTCACGCTAGATGATTTTGCAGGCAGCATAGCATTCACCACGGCATCTCCAGACTCTTTTATGTCTGTCACGTGCTTTAGTGTGAATCTGGTCTCATCTGTGAAGAGAACGGGGCACCAGTGGTGGACCTGACAATTCTGGTGTTTTCTGGCGAATGCCAATCGTGCTGCAAGATATCCCTGAACTTTAACTGACTTGGTGTCATACTGTGATGATTGCAAGTTCCCTTACATTTTTTGAGCAGTGTATATTATCTGCTTAACTGCTCCCAGATTCCTAACCCTAATTTTGTGTGCATAAAGAAATCAAATGGAATATAAAAATGGGCATAAAAAGCAACGACCCAAGTGATACCGCATGTTGTTTCCCTTGGACGTTGTCCTTGTGGGGGAGAACAACATGTAATTGGAAGTAGTAAATAAAAGTGGACAGATGTGATAACCCGATAGCAGAAATGGGATAAATACATCCAGCCAGCTCAGTTTGCTCAGCCTTCGGGAGTGTTTTTTACAGATAAATTAATATTGTTGAAAATATTTTTTTGCAAGATACAAAGTAGATTGCAATTAAAATGGGCCTTTACTTTTTTAAATAACTGCCCACTTTCCATCCCACAACGAGAAAATTAGTGCACAATATAATCTGTGCAACGCTCAGCTGAGGTCATTAACCACTATCTGGACCCCCAGTCTTTATAGTACATTCAATGAGAGGCAGTTTGAGGTTTGCCGTTAAATGTGAGAGCTGGATGCTATGGTAGCACACTGGGATTTGTGAAACACATTCTGGGAACTACTAACTGCTAGTTTTTCATATAGCATGACTGGTTGACGGGCTTCAGAGTAGATAGTAATATGTTTGTCAATCAGTGCCCCAGTGTACAAGCCAGCTATTATCTGTATGCGAGGTAAGTTTAACTCAGTAAGCAAGCAGCGTAGCATCAGTTGCAGTGCTACCAATGATGAAGTAGTCAGTTTTCTTAAAATATTGGAAATATTGTAGCCTAGTAAACATGTGTTGCGCCAGTAAATAAAATTTTGCTGGTTGTAATCCCCATCATGGTAAAAATAAACGTTTACCCCTTGATGAGAATGTTTGTTAAATGACTAAAATCTTTGTTAAATGAAAAATCATCAGAAATCTTTTCAGTGACATAAATGTGTCCAGGTAGAATCGAAACATTGTTCAACAAGCAGATGCTGACACGAGTGGGGATGAGTCTACCGTCTCCTCCACGGGAAGTGTTCGGACGACACATTTCACACAGTTTTCCTGCTCCCCATCAGAGATAACAAACCTGTCATCTTGCAAGCAGAAAGTTACACTTTGAAATCACAACACCCCTAGGGGCTCGCTCCGTGCCCTCTGGTTTGTTATCTTCAGGGGGTTGCTGATAGATGTCAGGTAGTGTTAAGAAGAACAGTTGATAATGCAGGGGGATATTGTCCTACAGCCATTGGCCGTCAGTGGCCGAGACACTTGGCTGGTGAAGTAATTAACCCTGCGAATTGGTTGTCCTGGAAACCGATGACTCCTAGAGTCCTGCCCCCTCCCCTGGTTTCTTGGTTTCGATGATGGGGTTGTCAAATCCCACCACATCCTCCAATCACACCTATTAGAGCCAGAAGGCCCCGTGAGGACCCAGCGGGTTGGTGACTGTCCGTCCATGGTAGCGTGGGTACGGTGTGTGTGGTGTTGTGTAATGTGTGTGTGAGGAGTGTGTAATGTGTGTGCCATGATGTGTATGGTGAATGTAGTGTGTGTTGTGACGTGTGTGTGTGTGTGTGTGTGGTGTGATGTTCGTGCGGTGAGTGTAGTGTAGTGTGTGGTGTATGTGTTCTGAGGTTTGTGTAATATCTGTGTGCTGTTTGTGTTTGTTGAGTGTAGTGTTTGTTGTGATTTGTGTGGTGAGTTTGTATTGTGTGTTGTGAAGTGTGTGGTGAATGTATTGTGTATTTAGATGTGCGCTAGTGTGTGTAGTATATTAATAGGGTAGGTGGTTAGGGGGGACGTTAGAATTTGAAGCAAATCACTGCAGAACTATGTGGAAATGTTATTGGATTGCAGTGCCGCCTGAATCTCCACATTGGATCTTACACAAATTCACTGAGAAAAACCTTTGTGTCTGGGTCATTGAGGTCTCAGTCAGATATGAGGGGCTGAGATTAGTTTTGGCAGGTCCTGCACGGGGGGGGCATGGCCTCATTTTACCTGCCATAGCAGTGGGACTACACCCCCACTCACAAGGCGCCATGACAACCAGCCTGGTAGCTCTCTGCTTGGAGGCCCCCTACCTGGCAACCACCTGGAAACCACCTGACAACCAAGGTAATCCTGTCACAGGGAGACGAGCAGCATCCTTTACATTTGTGCTTTCATACTTGTACATCAGCGAGGGTCGTACCTGCTAACGAAGAGTTAGCAACTTGTTATGCAGGCATTTCAACTAAATGTCCTCGGCCAATTCTTTCGATTGCACGATGTTTGATTGGCCGGTGAAGTGAAGCAGAGCTAGAGCAAACACCAGCACACACTAAAGCTTTCCGGGGATGATTGGCAAGGTCTGCTCTGGATATCGAAGTGTCTTGTCAGATACAAAGCAATCAAACCGTCCGCAATCAGCCTGAATCTGAATACACGTCCAAATTGCAGAGCTACTCTCCTTTGCACACGCAAAAAAATGAGTAAGCTGGTAGTGAGACACGGTGAGATTTTGACTTCCCATGGTGCAGTTGGCAGGCTGTGACAGACTATCAGGGATTGGTGCAGGGAAGGGGGGGTAATGAAAAAAGTGAATTGTCAACTTCAATCCATGTCACAACACTAGCAACCCCGCAAGAGCAGCTGAAATTGCTCACTTCTTCAGTGCCCAAGGCTCTGTGAGCAGCTTGGTAGACTCGCACAGGCTGGGCAAACATTGGCTGCGTTTACACTGGCAGACAAATTCTGATCTTTACCCCGTAATTGGTTATTGACCTTTCTCCAAAGATCCTTTCACCTCAGACCTTAAGAATTGATTGGTTAAAAACACATTTACTAGAAATCACTTTGTGAAAAATACAATAATATTTTATGCAGTGCTGCTCAGAATAAAACTAAATGTTAGTTTGACCTTTTTTTCACCCAGATGTTGTTCATTTCACACACGTGAATACACAACACACCAAATCATTAATACCACTTATTGTGGTGAATTAGCACACCGTGCATAGCACAAGGCACCATGTTTCTTTACAATTTCCTTTGTACCAAATTCCATCTGCTTTATAAAGTCATCAGATTCCTCAAAACGACTTTCCAATATGCCTAATCATCTCCCTGGCAGTTGGCCTGTATGATGCGTGTTTGTGCGCGTGTACACGGCCTGGGTTCCCACTAAGGTTTTATTTTTTTCCTCGCTACTATTTTGTGTCGAAGACTAAAAATAGCACGCAGCCTTCTGCCGAATAAGCACTTCATTGGTTCTGGTATTGCTGGTGTGTTTGTTTGGAGGCCAGCTGCCACCTGACTGTGGTAAGAATGCTGTAGCACAGTCTGTATGCTGGCTTTATGACAGGAGTGAGTGTGGTTAACTACAAGAATACGCATCCATGCTAATAACATCTTTGTGTAAACAAGACCTTTGATGTTCCTCCTGTAGCACTGAGGCTTGTATTCATTCTCAGCTCCTACTGTTGAACTTCTGACATTGCATAATATCACATTCATAAAACAAAATCATGCATGATTGTTCGAATGGCTTTTCAGTTGAAAAATATTTATAAATACAACATATTTCACTGTGTAATACACATGCAGTCTCAGGGGCATTTTCTTTTTTTCCATTAGAAAAATAAGAAGAAAAGGTCACCGTAATTGATTAGTGACTGGCTGTAACTATAATCTTTGTGCATAAAGCGATATCCATTCACATGTTAACAAAGTTGTGTTAGCGATCTCAAACATCATCACTGACAGATTTCCATGCAAACCTATACTCATCACACTGGTACCACAGTAGCAGGAAGTAAACATTTGGTAGTATTCTCTCATCTGGGCAACATTTCTACTGTAGGTTATGAGGCTTACAACTGGGTTGATTTTAAGTGTCTGCTTTTTTCAAAGCAACTCCACAATCTAGGTGCAAAATGCACTCCAGGCACTGACTAAGTCCCAGGTAGTATTTTCTACCCCTAATATAGACTCAAGCACAAAATGGCAGTTTGGTATACATTGTGAAATCGTTACTAGTGAGCACTATGAAGAACCATTTAGTTAAGTGTCTCTTCTCTGTGATAAATTCTCAAATGAATTAAGCTCAAGTCTTACACGTGACTATGCCAAGCTGTTGCTATGACAACTGTGACTTTGTTCTGATTGACAGTGCAGGTCCCACCCCTCTGTACCATGCCAGTCTGGGGTCTTGAATGTGGAAGGAGGTTTCGAGGCATCTTCGCACCCAGGCAGTCCCGAAGGATTAACTGCTCGGGTTTGGTTGGCTGAATGACCCGTATCGGGGGCGTGGTCTATGGAAGCTGGCATTTCAGTTAGCTGTGGGAGGTCACCTGAGTTTGACTCCGCCTCTAAGGGCGGGGTGTCAAGGGCCAGTGCCGCCTCCTCTCCCTCCTCCACCGCAGAAGCCAGTTCCCCATCCTCCTCGACCTCCACCTCATGTCCTTCCTCCTCCACGGGACTCCGCCCATCCTCCGTCACCCTGGCAACCTCCTCCTCTGTCAGTGTCACAGTGTCCTCCCCCTGCCTGTCACTCATGCGTTTGCAGTTAGTCTCAGCCCCTTCGATGCGATCGGGTGCTCCTTCCTCAGCAACGCCATCTGCGCCAACGCCCCCGCCAGCTGCGGTCAATTCCCACGACGATGGCCCCGAACTGTGGTCTGTTCAAATTTGAAGAGATGACAACAGGTCAGTAAAACCTGAAACTCTACCTCTGGACAGGTCTAATGTCCCACAGATGGCCGAATCACTCTGGTCTATAATCAGGTTTGTCCAAACCAGGCTTCGACAAGGTTCCCCAATGCCCATTGGTAAAGTAGTAGGCTGAGCAGTTCATTCTACTGTACTTATAAAGTAACAGGTACCCAGAGGTTAGTTTTGGGCTATGTGTATACCAGCCGCGGTCGGTGGATCTTAATTGGGGAGGACGGGCTCGTATTACGCTCGGCACCGGAGTGAATGGAATGGTGCGCATCGAACAAAACCAATTGTTTTTTTGATTTGCACACATTCCATTCACTCCGGTTCTGAGCGTAATACGAGCCCGTCCTCCCCAATTAAGATTCACCGACCGCGGCTGGTGTATACCCCATGAAAATAGTTGTGACCCAACAAAATTCATTCTTTTTTTCATTACATAAGCTAAGCACGTGTCGCCATGCTGTCCGATTCTTATCAAACTGCTCAATTAACGGAAGTATTTTCGGTATATAAATGGGAGGAATTACACATTTGCCGACTTTACATCCCTGATTGAATTCACAGGTGCCCGAGCTGTGCACAAGGAGTCGCCCAAGAACAACGTGCCAAGGTTATTGTGTCCGACTACTTACCCCATAAGGCCCGCCACTAGTAGACGCCCCGAGCATTGCCGAAATGACGTGACCTGGATTTAACCCAAAGCTCACAACAAACCAACTTTAACATGTTAATGCTAACCAAGCACTACTGCAGCCACTACCACTCCTAAAACTTAACCATAAGTATGTGCCGGAGCTTGGTGTAGAAGACTAAGCTCCTGACTCCAGACCGCACAAGGCCCCTGACGATGAGGGTTCTATCCCCGCCTCCATGGACTGTCTTTGGCCACTCCCCTCTGTCTCCCCTACATACCTGTCTCCCTAGCTTATGCTTCCTAGTGTCCTGTCAAAACAATGATAAAAAACAAAAACATAAATATTTCAAATCCTTCTAGCAGGCAAACAGTTATGCTTTAGTCAATGTCCTTTTCTAGTTTCATTTACTTATGTGACCGAAACACTTCCATGGCAACAGGCTAAAAATAGCGTGGTGGCGACGGACGACCAGACAGCGTGACGCCCCCGTATCCCGGCAGTAGCAACAGCTCCGTTCTGTCTCCTCTCCAAAATATGCTCCCATTCCGCGGGTTACTGACCCATACGTGGATGTTCAGCCCAAAAGGTTAAAGACTGCTCACAGAGGACACCTGCCACCTCCGTCAGGCCCCAAAAAGGCAAACATTATTTATGGGGGCCCTCCATCCAAAACAAGCCCAAACTTTTTAATGTCAGTGGATGAGAATTAAGCTTGCATTTTCAAAATGCCATGGCATTTTAGAAGAATCTTACACTTACTCGTCAGAATCAATGAATGAGCCAATCCGGATGAGAGGTGGAAAAGGGGACTGGGCACAAAATGACAAAAGATGTTTTGAGGGAGGTGTAGCTAATTACGGCGTTTAAGCCGCTGGCCGAGGGCGCCATTTAACAAATGTTACACACAATTACACACTCACCTTTGGGTGGCTGCGTTGAGGCGCACTCGAAAGGCTGGGAGAGTTGTGGAGTGGTGCTGGGTAATAGGAGTTTGGGTTGATGGTTCTCGCTCAGTGAAATGGAGTCTGGTCCCCCTGTTAGCAGCCCACAGGGGAACAAGAGTTAGCCTCTGAAGGGACTCTCCCAAGAAAGGAAGTACAAGCACACAGCTGACACACAAACACAGAATGACACAAGGGTGGTTTTGAAAGGTCCGTGTGTAAGCAGGTACGCATGGTGCATTCTCCAACAAACACATAAAGTTATACTCATTTGAATGCACACGCACACAGAACTGTGCTCACAGGAAGTGGCTGCAGTTCCCTGTCATCCGTCTTCATTAGTGATGGCTGCACGCCTCCTGGGCTGACGCCATATGCTACTCACAAGGGACCGTGCTCCGTATAACAGATATCACACACACACACCGGCTCAAGCACACACGCCGTACGCGCTGGACACAAGACACGAAGCACTTCAAGGTATGCTCAAATGTGGAACAAACAAAAACAGAAGAAAGCCACTAATGAATGAGAGAATGTGAAACATGTTGAATATCAAGCAGGGGTGCTGACTGGCACTGCCACACACTGGCAAGTTAGAAATGTAGGGCACGGCTCA
Organism: Umbra pygmaea; assembly: GCA_016801145.1. Lineage (NCBI taxonomy): Eukaryota > Metazoa > Chordata > Actinopteri > Esociformes > Umbridae > Umbra > Umbra pygmaea. The sequence goes on along the minus strand of JACXGM010013410.1, from coordinate 3,994 downwards.
TCTTTTCTATACTATACAATGTTTGGGTCAACACCAATTCACGTCAAACTATGGCAAAGCCTGCAGAACAACCCTTGATTTCTTAGTGAAGTTTCCAAATATCTTTTAATGAAAAGCACTTCAAAAACAACTGTCTGGACACTTTCTTTCTCTGAAAGGTCGCTGGTTCGAATCACAACCTGCCCTCGATCAAGTGACTGAACACTATTGCCAGTAAGTCTCTGTGGATAAGGGCGTCTGTTAAATAACTAAATTATAATTGTAAATGCCCACACAGATCCCTGCCAAACAGATCCCAGGGGGTACCTTACAACATCCTATAAACACTTAATCACCCAAACTTCTATCTTGTCATTATCCATCAGAGAGGTTGAGAGATGGATTCTCAGGGAGTTCAGAGGGCATTTGGTGACTGAGTTTTCCAGGCATATTAAAGCAGTACTGAGGTGTTGGTGATTATGTATGCAGCATGAGTTCCAGCTGAACGCAGCAGGTGTTCAGCACACGCCGTACTCCCGATGCGGAGGGGGACTGGGTTTACGCTCTCCAGACAGCCACCCATCCATTCCTTACCTCTCACACACGATCCACGTCTCACACACACACTCATATGTCCAGAGGCGCACAGACTGACCCACACACAGGTCTTGTATTTCTATCCTTGTGGGGACCTAAAATAATGTTCAAAATCCGGTTTTCCTTACCCAAAACGGAAAAAATATCCCTTCCCTTATGAGAACCTGCATGTCCGTCTGGTAGTAACATGTAGACTACTTGCTTTTACAAACCTTGTGGGGCTTTTTGGGTCCCCATTAGCATAGAACAAAAACACAAGGCCACAAACAAACAAGAGATGGCTAACAAAACACACACACACACACACACACACACACACACACACACACACACACACACACACACACACTGGAAACACATGCAGGGGGAGACACTGACACAACGATTGACCATCTGCATGCATGGAGCAAATGTACCTGCTCACAGTCAAGTGTGAGTGTTAATGCTGTAGCCTGCATTTGCCCTAGCGCATCCTCTATAACGGGCAAACGGGTGTCTGTCAAAGTACAAATGTACCTTCTCCTCGAATGTGTATTATAAATAATATATAGAAAGACACTAGAAAAAGTGCAGGAACACTGCTGCAAATAACTCTATATCCAACTTAACACTGACATGTGAACAACAAACCTACATACTGTAGTCTCATCTAAACATCTGGGACATCTCCCTGGAATAAAGCGCGTCCCCCTCCCTATACTTTCACACCGGAGGTGGTCCACCCATCTATTTTGACAACACTGCAGGTGTCACGAACGAGAAAGCATCTTATTGGGACGCCGGCCTGCGCCATTCCCTTTGATCCGTAGATATGCAACGGCAACAACGGCGGAGAGAAGGAGAAACGAGGTGTAGCTTGGTTCTAACAGATCCTGGTAACAACGTGTCTATATAACGTCTTCTCCGGGACGGCTATGAGTGTCTCGCCCCGGTTGCCGTCGACTCTGGCTGATGCGCCCTGACAGGCTCTCAGTCAGTATATTGCCGCGCACATTCAACTGGGGATGGCTCCCAAGGGGATGTCTGGTAGTCGAGTCAATCACTAGTCTATTTAAGGCAGTCTGTGTTTTATTCTCTCAGTTTTACTTTGTCGTATGGGAACAACAACGCGAGGCACCTCTAATGTTTTGACACTAGACGTGCCCTCAATCGGTCGCTCTTTAGGGTTTTTTCCGCCCGTCGTGTCTGTCCATCCTGCTCCCGCTCCATACCGACAGTGGTGCTGGACAAAGCCATGGAGCACTCTGGGCCTCGTCTACAAATTCCCTAATAACAGCACATTCCCCTAAATGTGTTTGTAATGTGGGCAATCATTTTCAGTAATGGATGCTTGTCAGTTTTATGGCGGGGAGAATGACAGGCGAGCTCCATCGAGCCACAGATCGGCTGCTTAAATCCCACCAGTGCACTTTAAACACAGCGCAACACCCCCCTCTGGTGACCTCTGGAGGTACTGGCTGATGATCCCCAGTCTGGCACTTTACAGTATTTTCCCTCAAATTGAGAACAGTTGTGTTAAGATTGTTACTAATAATATATTTGTAAGAATTTAGCCATCTATTTAGGCATCTGTAATATTTAATGAGCAGCGGGAATTGCCCCTTTAACAACACTGACTTGATTTATTGAGATGAGACTGTGATGCGGGGAAAATAGCTCCCCAAATTACTTTTGTAATCCATCATGGGTAGTTTTGGAATGGATCCCAAAGTTATCCTAATACATGCGACACTGACAAATACAGAGAATGATGAAATATCCATCCATCCTATATTAGTCAATGGCCTGAGATGAATCCAGTGAGTGTATTTCAGAAACCCACATGAAGTTTCTGCATTCTGTAGATAAGCACTAATCAAATCTTGACATTCAGTGATCAGCCCCCATGATCAACATATATATCTGGCTCTTCTCTTCTCTGCATTTTAATCTGAGTCTGTTAGCTGACACATTTCCACAGCAACCACTGGTTCCCTCTTTCTACTCTACGGTTACTCTGTGGGTACTCTGTGGGTACTCTACGGTTACTCTGTGGTTACTCTGTGGTTACTCTGTGGTTACTCTGTGGTTACTCTGTGGTTACTCTCGGTTGTGACAGACTTGCAGCGTTGTCAAAATAGGAGATGGGTGGACCCCCCCCAGTGTGACTATGTAGGCAGGGGAGACAAATACACAGGACAAAAGAAACGGTAAGAAGAGCAGTCTCTCGTCTTGTTTTTTGTTAGCGAGGAACCAAGCAGAGTATCTGGCCAGCGTGCGTATAAACGGGTGACACGAATACCTAACGAGATGCCGTGGGCTGAAAGGAAGGTGGCATTAGCATGGCGGTAATGAGGTGGCAGTTTTTGGTAGGATGCCCAGGTTTGAACAGGCACGGCACAAAGGAGGCGGGTGGGCTGAGAAGATGGGTGTGTGGGGGGGGGGGTAGATCAGGAACACGTACTGCCTATTCCCAGGGAGACGCCATACGTCAGGCCTGTAGACAGCGGCAGCCATGGAGGAAAAATGTCAGGTTAAAAACACAACATTGCAATAGTTCCCAACTGGTCACCTCATTGGTTAGTCAAAGTGTACAGAATTCAAAGAGAATTATAATAGATGACTTCTCTAGTTAAAGCATAATATTTCATTATTCAGTTCTATAAGTAATGACATTAATCCGCATTTGCCAAGACGTGATGGTAGATATGGTGTTTGCTAATGGGGTGCGGTTTGACTTCTCTGTAGTGTTAGCCCGCCTCTAGATCTGTGTGATCCACCCAATGAGAAAGCACATTTATTTGATTGACACGTCCATCAACAGCTGTGTTTTAACGTGACCAACCTGGAAGACTCCACAATCCGGAGACCTCTAAGGTCTTCAACTTCCTCTCCAGCTCAGCAACTCTATTTCCCAGAATTCTGTGGGGGAGAAAAGGAGATGGTGAATCATATGGTCCCCCATGTCTCGTCTACACTGTGTGACTAGGAGGAGTGGACGACTTTGTAGAGTATTGTATTAACATTATGTGTGTGTACAGTGACGGTTTCTGTACAATGGGGATATGTTTGTGGATTGTAAAGGTGTTTGTGCTGTGTAGGAATGTACATATTGTCTGTACTTCGGCAGACGACCACGTGTATCTAAAGCCGGGTGTGGGTGTGTACTATATTTGTGTGGAGCAAAAATCACCAGAATGTTGGTAAAATATGGACAAATTAATGTGTTGGGATGTTTTACCTGTCCCCATGAGAAAAAATGCTATTTTAAGCATAGGTTTGAATTAGGGTTAAGAGTAATTTAAAGATTCAGGGGTTTTTGGTGTCCCTAATGTGTAAGAAAACCTGAAGTGTGTGTGTGTGTGTGTGTGTGTGTGTGTGTGTGTGTGTGTGTGTGTGTGTGTGTGTGTGTGTGTGTGTGTGTGTGTGTGTGTGTGTG
>JACXGM010013409.1:10351-23131 GCA_016801145.1 Umbra pygmaea | reverse complement strand
CAGATGTTTCCAGAGTGATATAGACTTGGTAAAAGTGATCTTGATCTGAGCAGATGTTTCCAGAGTGATATAGACTTGGTACAGGTGATCTTGATGTGAGTGGAGTTCTTTGATAAAATAGTGAACTCACAAGGAATTAAAACACAGGGATTCCAGTACTGGAGTACTGAGTGGAGTTGGCTGACAGGTGGTAACAAACTGCACACAAATATATACTATATCTATAACTACTACGCTCTTATCGCGGCATAGATGTGACTAATATAGTAACAGAGCTTACGCCTGGCTTAAGTTACACAATATAGATTACTTAAAACACTTAATGCAATGAGGGCGCTTCTCGTAAATATATTTTACCTCCGACAGTTCTTCCAACTCTCACAGATCAGGAGAATACATCCAACAACAGTAGTAGAACTCAAAATACCATGCACCAATCCTCTGGAGCACTGAGTCTATATAACGCCCTCATTACTGATTTCTAGCCGGTGAGCCATCTAATCTCTCATTCATGCTTAAAGGAGATGAACCAGGGTGATTCTGCCATATACCAGTGCCCAAAAGTTTGATGCGCCAAAACCATAAATTCATTTGAACAACGTAAATATTCAATCGTACTTAATGTGAACATAAACCATTATACAAAATCAGTCCAAACTTAAAGCATAACAGTTTATTTCTGCCAGAACATGGCTTCTATTCTCACTATGTTGTGACATGTATAAGTAAACTTTTTTAAATGTCTTAGATACACTACCAATTTACATAGTTTTGTGTCTCAATGGAATGAAAGCATATAACAAATACACATTTGGAGATAAAAAATAATGAAATCATTAAACAGAATTGAATATCAAGACTTGAATAATCAAAGTTGCCACCTTTTGCAGATGAAACAGCGGAACACACTCGTGGCATTCTTTCTACAATAGAAATGAAATATGTTTAGGGAAGCTATTCCACTCACTGTTGCAGAAGTTCTCACTTATGTGTCGCATTTAGTGTGTAGATTGCTTTTTGTTCTTCTCTTTTGTTCTTCTCTTAAGTGTAGTTCTGACACAGCCTGGAGGTAAAATAAAATAAAAAAGCATGTGTACATACAGTAAGTATTCACAGCCTCTGCTCAGTACTTTGTAAGCAATTACAGCCTCAAGTCTTTTTGAGTGTGACTCTACAAGCTTGGCACACCTACTTTTGGGTGGTTTATCCCATTCTTCTTAGCAGGACCTCTCAAGCTCCATCAGGTTGAATGAGGAGCATCAGTGCACAGCCATTTTCAGATCTCTCCAGAGATGTTCAATCGGGTTCAAGTCTGGGCTCTGGCTGGGCCACTCAAGGACATTCACAGAGTTGTCCTGTAGCCACTCCTTTGTTATCTTGGCTGTGTGCTTAGGGTTGTTGTCCTGTTGAAAGATTAATCTTTGCCCAAGTCTGAGGTCCATCTTTGCCCAAGTCTGAGGTCCTCTGTATACTGCTGCATTAATCTTTCCCTCGATCCTGACTGGTCTCCCAGTTCCTACAGCTGAAAAACATTCCCTCTGCATGATGCTGGAACCACCACTTCTAGAGCGTCATGTGCGATTATCTCACAAACCATACATGCTAGGAAGCTTGATGCCATTGGAAAGGGGGGAATTAGCTGCTAATAATGAGTGGTGGCTCATCTCTGTGGGTTACTCATAGCCGGAGATGTCACGCCTCAAAGCCGACGATGTCACAGACAGGAATTAGGAAGTGAAAATGACCAAATAACAAATTTACAATGATGCATCATCCTGCATAAAACAACCATTTTTGGAGTTGGAATTTAGCTGGGTTATAAAAACGTATAGAAATCTAGTTAGAAATGACTGTAGCATTTTGATGTTGACTTGATTTTATGGCCCCCAAACATTGCACACTGGTCCAGGACCCCTGGGGGCTTGACAATAAGGAATAAAAAGCCTTATTCATTATAGATAACATGCTTTTACATGTAAAAAACAACAAAAAATTTAGTTTTTTGGGATAAATATTTAATAAAACATAAGATTTAATGACCCATGATGTTGGATTTCATTAATCCATGTTGTAGCCATGGGTCTGCTGAGTCCAGAACCATAAGCCACTTCACTGTAGGTCAAAGTATGACCTTTCTAGAGGCCAAAAAGTTAACTGTGTTCCAGGCGGACTAAAGCCCCCCAAGACCTTGGAGGGTTAAAAAATACAATTCCTTACCAGTTACTTAACCAGTGCTTACTTACCATTGTTGGATTTGTTAATTGATTTTTTCTCACCATTATGTTAACAATATACTACTTCCTGCTGTATAATATTGTCCAAATCATTCTTAAGATGGTGTAATTACACCGTCTGTTCCAACACTGCTTTTATACAAACAGAGTGTTTGCAAGTAATCAGCAAAAGTTGTGACAGCTGTAGGATTTGTTAGCATCAGCTTTTAAGGCTTAATTTACTTCCATTGTTGCAGAACAGCTGTCAGTTTTTAACCATTACTTATTTCTTGAAAAAGGCCTTTAATCATAGCTAAAATGTGCATTATTTGTTTTTGGTAACCTAACCATTTTTCTTTACCCTCTGGCTGTTTACCACTTAGTTGTACTATTTCAGGTAAAGAATGTGGGTGTTCTAAAACTTTTGACTGGTTGACTCAGTTTGGTATTAATGAGAATCTTCCCCAAAAATCCAAACCCAGTAAAGCACTTTTACTTTGTACTTTTTACAACTCTGACTACATATATTTAGACTTTGACATATCATAGTATATAACTCAGCCCAAAAGAGATGAAAAGGTAAATCAACAAATAAAAGCTAAAAACAATTGATTTATCAATTAATAATATTTTATTAAACCAGAACTCTGTAAATGTTGATGTAATGGATTATTGGTTCCTTAAATGAAGGTCAGAGTGGTTATATATCCCCTGGCCCACCTTTCAACTTTCTATCAAAACAGGGGCAGGGTGACCTATTTGTTATTGTTTCGATTAAGGAGTTCACCTTTAAGGTAATTACATCATGGTGTTGGGACTGTATAGGGCTATAATGTTTTGTGTTGGTAATATATTGACATCAGGGGTATACTAGAACACTAGAGGTTGCTTTCAGGTTAGCACTGTGAGTGTTTAAGAATCAGGCTGGTGTGTTTGTGTGCACCTATGTGTTTGATTGTGAGCGTGCGTGTGTGTGTTTGCATCAGCGGAAGGGTTTTGTTGTGTGCGTGATTCCAGAAGCACTCAATGAAACCACTATGGCAAAAAATTCAGAGTACACCGTCATCTCAGTCCATTAAGCTGGCCAGATCATGATAGATGTCTCCAAAATGCCTGTGGGATTCACCTCAGATATAGACGGAGGGAAGATTATATGAACATTCTCATTTGTGTAATATTGATGCTTACAAGAAAAATACAAAAGACGGAAGATAATCTGAACATATTCACTTGTGTAAATTTTGTTTAATTAATTTTTTAAGATTTTTTTTGCATACATATGCATATTTGCATGCATATGTATATGTATGTATATAAAGCGACGCACTAAAAATGCACTAAACTTTGTAATTTAATTTAAATTCTCAAACGGAGAAACTGAAGTGCCTAAACAGAAATAATTAGCCAGTACTGTATAAATAGCTACAACTTTTCACACAGGGTACAGAGATGCCTTCTGGAGCATAATAGAGTAGGCTACACACCCATTTGTTTATTGAATTATTAGAACGGTGAATGGAGATACAGTACAGTATATTTCTCGTAATAACGCTTTATTTAAATTAAGAAATGTATTCTACTGTATAATAATACAATTACATTTCATTAAATGGCATTCTCTGTCTGTAAAAAAAATATCTTTTGAAAGAATATACATCCACACAGGGTTGTACCAAGGTTTGAACCCGCTATCTCCATCATGGCAACTCTTTCGCATTACTGTGAGGTGCCCTAGCCCACTGTGCTTTATTATCCTAGTGCCTCCTAAGGGCATCATTTAGCGACTTCTATAAGCACAAATGGCTTTTTAACAGACAGGATTGTTTTAAACTATAAACATTATGACAAAAATAACATGAGATTATTAATACCATCACACACTTAATGTAACTAGTGCTGCCAGTAACGACTAATTTTCTAACAACCAATCTTTCAACAAATTTTTCGATTAGTCTACTGATCTAAACGACAATTTTTTTTAAAATCAAGTGTTTGTTATGTCATTGTATCCATTTTAACTCAACTGTAGGGCCAAAACATAAAATGTAAACAATATAAATAACTTAAATGTTACCAAATAACATTTAAGCTGAAAGCAGGCAGGCACACATCTATGCTGCACGCGTTTACACTTGCATGCATGGTGGGGTTTAAAACATTACTGCCAAAGTTTAAGTAGCTTTTTTATTATCCAAAGACAGTCATCGTCCTTCTCAAAAGTTAATAAACAATACAGACTAGCTCGCCGTTTCATTAATAATAGGCCTTAGGTGTCATAGATTGATGGGCAAACTTCTGTTGCGCTACTAGTGTAAAAATCTTCTATTGTGTACACTTGGGTAAAATATAATGTAGGAGATCAATTGCATCTGTCATTCCACGACTTTCCATCAGACTAAAAAGCGAATGTGTAAAAGCTGTTAAACGTGATAAATGCAACATTTTTTAAATCAAGTGCACAGCTTCCTTTGTGTGTGGGCAACATTTAAACCGTGATTAGGTTTCCAGCTGAGTAAATGTTAAAGAAAGCATAAAAACTGGAGTTTTACCCGGATTTACATTGTTGTCCGAACACCGACATAGTACTTTGAAGCGCAAGGGCTTAGCGTGGAGTCTGTGTGAACCTGCTAGCTTCTGCGTTACAGCTATTAATGCTAATAATATAAATTAAGCAGCTGCTGAAAACTGCTACCAAACTCCTCCCAATAAATGCTATGTTTTCATTCAACTGATAATGAGTGACATGTTTTATTTATGGTAGAAAATGTGTTAACACCAGTGCTTGAAGTGGGAAGAAAAAGGTGCCGGTACTCTCTTGCATTGGCAAATCATTAACATTTGAGATTTCTTCAGTGAAAAACAAAACTTGGAGATATTGCTGGTAGAACAACAATTTATTGTTATTCATAACAACATAAATGTATTTATTTAAACAAGTTGTGTGTGTGTGTGTGTGTCCCTTGTAAAACACTCAAGCCATGCATGTGTTTCGTTACTCGCGTTATTGTTGACATCGTTGTCATTGACTTAGGTAACATTAAGGTTGGTAGCTGCAGACTATTCATTGCTAGCAGTTCCGCTCACATCAACTTTCAAGGTCTAAGGGTTTTTTATTATATTATTATTATTATTATTATTATTATTAATTATTATTATTATAGGTCTGCCTGTCACAAAGATGACCTTTTGGCCTCTGGAAAGGTCATACTTTGAACTACAGTAAAGTGCCTTATGGTTTTGGACTCAGCAGACCCATGGCGACAACATGGATTAATGAAATCCAACATCCTGGATCATTTAATTTTATGTTTTATTAAATATTTATCCCAAAAAAAGAACATATGTATATTTCTTTTATTTGTGTAAAAGCATGTAAACCATGACGAATAAGGCTTTTTAATGCATATTGTCAAGCCCCCAGGGCTCCTGGACCGGTGTGCATAGTTTGGAGGCCATACAAACTAGTCAACATCAAAATGCTGCACCCATTTCTTACAATATTTCTATACGTTTTTGAAATCCCAGCTATTTTTAACATGTAACGTCTTTAGTAAAAAAGGTGTCTATAAAACATGACCGACTTTGTGGCGTCATAGCTCCGACTGTGTGTAACTGTGTTTTAACTGCCACCACTTATTCTTTTCGTCTGATCTTCCTCTTTCCAACCGTACCAAGCATGTACCGCGAAGCTTTAGAATGTCGGGAGACTGAAGGGTTTTAATTAACATTAGTTTGAAGCTCATGAAACGTACCCAATGTTTCTGGTTGGACTTGGACCTCTGTTGACGTGTCTGGCTCTGGCACACGCGTTCTTTTAGTACCTTTCTAAAGCCAGGCTAGCATAACGACTTAAAAAAGACACTTCTTTTATGTTTCTAGGTTTTCAGCAGTGAAAAATATGTTACGTTCAAGCGACAGCATTTTCTAACTAGTGACCTTGGAGAAGCGAACTTTTGATAGGGTGGGCTGACTGCTTGCCTTTACTTGATTCGTCGAGAGATCTGAAGTAAGTCACCTAGTGCCCTCTGGGTAGTGTAGTTTATGTAACGTTAGGATCAATACCAATCTCTCTGACACGGACGCGTTCTATGTCAGTGGTTGCGTACTGGCTACATGCGAGAGGCATCGGTACACAAGAAAAAGTGCAGGTACGCTTAAGAGTAAAATGTAGAGGTGCCGGTACTGCGTACCGGTGAGTACCGCCCCACTTCGAGCACTGGTTAACACTATTTCAATAGTCCGTAATGCATCTACAGATTGACTATAAATAACATGTAAATGAACTAAGACCAATCTTATACGTCATAACTTGTAGCGTTTTTTTGTTTTGTTATGGAGTCGATGTCTATAAATCTTAACACATAGCACAAATAAATGTTTGGCAATGTTAAAAAGGTGGAAATAAACTTGTTCAACGTCCATTGCCGACACTATTACTACAGACCGGAAATTGGTTTGCCCAGTTTCAACATTAGAACAATCTGTGAGAATCGCCTATTATGTATTTATGTTCACTTTTCCTTTTCTATGGGTGCATCTTCAACAACTCTTGCGTGTTTCTAGTGTGTTTCCTTTTTAGGTGCTTGTGCATCATGGTTGTGTTCCTGTGATAAGCAAGTGAAGTTTGACAGTATAGCTACAGACCACTCTTTTGTTACCAGTTGGCTTGAAATACTCCCATACTTTGGAAGCTTTTATGTCTAGTGCTTGATTCGGAGGACTCACCTGCCTCCATTTTTCATATCAAAGCAGTGAAGGCGGGGGGGGGGAGAGGATAGCAGATTAACCGGCAGGGGCACGCACAAACTGGTGTGGAGGTGAATTAACATTGAGCCGTTTGAGACAGGAGACCAAAAATAAATAGGCGCTCAATAGTAAAACGACACATCGACTAAAGAAGTTGACGTACACTCATTTTCATGGTCGATTACGTTGACTATGTCGACTAATCGTGGCAGCACTAAATGTAACAACAATGAACGAAAGTCCTGGAGTGCGTACTGTAGTTTATATGTACACACACACACAGACACTTTCATTTATTGAATTAGAATGCAGGTAATATCTTTCAAACAGATTTTTGGTGAGCTTCTCTTTAAAACTTGATATCTGTTTAAATAAAGTAATCTTTATTAAAAATCTCTTCCCAGCTATTTGGACATTTATATGGCACAGCAACAAGTTTTTTGGTTCTTAAATGGAATTGGTATTTTTCTTTGCTTATTAGTATGTTTTTCAACCACGTGTGATCTATGATACAGTGGGGAGAACTAGTATTTGACACTGCCAGTTTTGCGAGAGAGACGGTGAGAGACGGAATCTAAAACAAAAATCCAGAAGATCATGTTGTAAGAATTCCAGCTCTCACAGACCTGTTCGTGCGGGGCAGGCACGGTGGCCTAGTGAATAGCACTGTGGCCTCACAGCAAGAAGGTTCTGGGTTCGAACCCCAGTTGTCCCTGGCCTTTCTGTGTGGAGTTGCATGTGTGCATGTTCTCCCCGTGTCTGCGTGGGTTTCCTCCGGGTGCTCCGGTTTCCCCCACCATCATCAAAAAACATGCAGGTTAGGTTCTCCAGTCAGTGCCCCTGACGAAGGCACTGGCTTAGATCTGGAGCTGGTCCCCGGGCGCCGTAAATGGCTGCCCACTGCTCCCTTGAGGGATGGGTTAAATGCAGAGAATGAATTTCGCTACATGTATGTGTATGTGACAAATAAAGTACCTTTGAACCTTTGAACCATTTTTCTTTTAAGAAGCCCTCCTGTTCTCCACTCATCGCCTGTATTAACTGCACCTGTTTGTACTCCTTACCTGTATTAAACACACCTGTCCACACATTCAATCAAACAGAATCCAACCTCTCCACAATGGCCAAGACCAGAGAGCTGTGTAAGGACATCAGGGATAAAATTGTAGACCTGCACAAGGCTGGGACGGGCTACAGGACAATAGGCAAGCAGCTTGGTGAGAAGTTCAAGATGATGGTCAATCTCCCTCGGTCTGGGGCTCCATGCAAGATCTCTCCTCATGGGGCATCAATGAGGAAGGTGAGGGATCAGCCCAGAACTACACTGCAGGACCTGGTCAATGACCAAAGTCTCAATGAAAACCATTAGTAACACACTACGCTGTCATGGATTTAAATCCTGCAGTGCAAGCAAGGTCCCCCTGCTCAAGCCAGCGCATGTCCAGGCCTGTTTGAAGTTTGCCAATGACCATCTGAATGATCCAGAGGAGGAATGGGAGAAGGTCATGTGGTCTAATGAGACAAAAATAGAGCTTTATGGTCTAAACTCCACTCACCATGTTTGGAAGAAGAAGGATGAGTGCAACCCCAAGAATACCATCCCAACCGTGAAGCATAGAGGTGGAAACACCATTCTTTGGGGATGCTTTTCTGCAAAGGGAACAGGACGACTGCACCGTATTGAGGGGAGGATGGATGGGGCCATGTATCGTGAGATCTTGGCCAACAACCTCCTTCTCTCAGTAAGGTATTTGCACATGGGTCCTGGCTGGGTCTTCCAGCATGACAACGACCCAAAACACACAGCAAGGGCAACTAAGATGTGGCTCCGTATGAAGCATCTCAAGGTCCTGGAGTGGCCTAGCCAGTCTCCAGACCTGAACCTAATAGAAAATCTTTGCAGGGAGCTGAAAGTCCATATTGCCCAGCAAAAGCCCTGAAACCTGAAAGATCTGGAGAAGGTATGTATGGAGGAGTGGGCCAAAATCCCTGCTGCAGTGTGTGCAAACCTGGTCAAGAACTACAGGAAACGTATGATCTCTGTAATTGCAAACAAAGGTTTCTGTACCAAATATTGAGTTCTGCTTTTCTGATGTATCAAATACTTATTGTCATGCAATAAAATGCAAATTCATTATTTAAAAATCATACAATGTGATTTTCTATCAAATACTTGTTCTCCCCACTGTACATGGTCAACAGACAAGATCTGTCCTTTTCCCTTCTTTTACTTTCTTCTTCTATGTATATGGTATTGCTGCAGTTAGTTGATTGTATTTTTGTAGGGAGCAGACATCTCCATATGTTTTTGTTAACTGTATGACATCACTCCATCTGCTTCATTTATAATGTCATTTACAAACATTATTCCTTTTCTAAACATCTTATCAAAGTATACAGGCTTTTTATCAACTAGTATATTAGAGTTTAGCCATCATCAATGTTGTAAAATTTGGTCCCTATTTTCAAAATAAATAAATCGAAGCTTTGTTTAATCAGTGTTACCAATGTTGTATCACACACAGTGTTTCTGCACGGATGATTTTTAATGTCGCACACTGGGCTGACGACGCTGCTGGCGACACATGCCATAAAGACTAACGGCGCAGGTTACAAAATGAAGAAAGAGATCGTAAATAGTAATGGCCTCAGCGAAGAGACATGCTGGAGATGACAGAAAGTGTCCAAAGTTTGGAATCAGTTCAAATGTAATTAAAACGAAAACTCTGTATAGTGTGTCTACTGCAAAATGTTGCAAAATGTAAAGACACTACATCATGGTGTTGGGAGTGCATAGGGCTATAATGTTTTGTGTTGGTAATATATTGACATCAGGGGTATACTAGAACACTAGAGGTTGCTTTCAGGTTAGCACTGTGAGTGTTTGAGAATCAAGCTGGTGTGTTTGTGTGCACCTATGTGTTTGATTGTGAGCGTGCGTGTGTGTGTTTGCATCAGCAGAAGGGTTTTGTTGTGTGCGTGATTCCAGAAGCACTCAATGAAACCACTATGGCAAAAGGTACAGAGTACACCGTCATTTCAGTCCATTAAGCTGGCCAGATCATGATAGATGTCTCCAAAATGCCTGTGGGATTCACCTCAGATATAGACGGAGGGAAGATTATATGAACATTCTCATTTGTGTAATATTGATGCTTACAAGAAAAATACATTTTATCGAAATCTTGTGTAATTCGGTTAACAACTGTGAAGATTTGTTTTAAACCAGGGTTATAGGGATCTGTGTGGTGTAGTGGGCTAAATTGCTACATTGCACGACAGTCTACGTCATGATAGTCATTGGTTTGTGGGGTCCACGTGGTGTAGCGGGCTAAGTCGCTGCATTGCAGGACAGTCTACATCACTATGGTCAAAGGTTAAAGCCTGACCATGGGATCTCTGACTTTCCCCGGGCCTCCTGCATGAGGGAGCGCAAAATTGGCACAGCGCTGCTCGGGATTTCAGTTAGATAAGTCAGAGTATCTATCCTGCCACGTTGCTCTCCAGTGAATCCTTGTGTTCAGATCAGGCGCCTGTAAATTAAAGTGTGGAAGTATAGTCGGTGAATGTAATCATCCCGTGCATGATCCAACTAAAGGCTTCCGTGTTGGGTGAACAGTGTGGAAAGATCTGTACAAGGAGTTGCGGAGTTGCCAACAAGGCAGGATTAGAGAGGGAATTGGGAAGGGAGGAAAATCTGGAAAAAAATCACACAAAAAAACAATAGTCAGTGGTCGAGCCTGACTATGGGTTCTACGGCTTTCCCCGAACCTCCAGCATGAGGCAGCGCAAATTGACATAGCACTGCCCAGGATTTGGGATAGATAACATGAATCATCTTCCTTGCCACGTCGTTCTCCAGCGACACCTTGTGTGCAAATCGAGCAGCTGTAAATTTAATCCCGGAAGTGTAGTTGTGAACTTAATCATAATGTACATGATCTGACTAAAGGCTTCCATGTTGGATGAGCAGTGCAAAGAAAAATGGCTGGCTCGGCGACATGTGGTTGGATGAACCATATGAGCGCCCCTTACTATCTATCCCACATCTGTCCAAGGAGTTGCAGAGCTGCAAGGCAGGGTTAGTGGGAATTAGGAGGGGAGAAAATTGGGGGAGGAAAAAAAAAGCTGGGTTATGATAATCTTATTCCCAGACACGTTGCATCTTGTCTGTCTCACTTCCCGTGAGAGTATCTGATGGTGTTGTATTGCCGCTTCTCCCTGAAAATTGTCCATGTTCTGTTTGTTTTTTATGTCTAATAGTTTTTTGTTTGTTTTTGTCTTTGTTGTCTCTACCCTATTGCTAATTGCGTGCAAAGGTGCAAAGTTAGCAATATAAATTGAGCTATATACTAGCTTGCATTTTAGCTAGCTTGTCTCTTGGCGTGGCCTGTGAGGTGTGTAGCTGAACCTCGTTGCTGGTTCCCTTCACCTGGATTTTTCTCTAATCAATGGACTCATGTTTTTACTATACTGGAAACGTATATTATCTGATATGGACCTTTGTGCTCCTTCGTTTGGGTTATATCACCCCAGATTTCACCTGCAACTTCTACAACTAATTTAAACTCTTACCTACCTCCAGAATACTACCTGGTAATTGGCTAGCTCTTCAGAATAAGCTTCTTTCCTTGGGTTGTGTTCTGGCAACCCGTCTCCACCTGAAAGTCAGAGAATCCATCGTCAGGCTCGAACCACTGACTATCATGATGAAGACTGTCCTGCAATGCAGACATTTAGCCCACTACGCCATGTGAACCCCCCATCTGCTTCTCTTGTTGACACTCTGCCCTGGTTTACTATGGCTCACACCAAATTTCCTTCCCCTTACAATTTACTACTCCCGTTCTGATCTATCTATAAACAACTATTGTAACCCCGTGTGCCCGCTCCTCTGGCATTCCACATTGACGCCGTTACATACATCGGGGCTCACGTTGAAACTGGTCTGTAAATTCCAACACTCGTAGCAAAACTATTTCTCTGGTCTTACTTCCATCATCCTAGATACCCACCATATCGAACTGCAAACTTTTGTTTTCTTCACCCCCTCCAATTTACAACCATCTGTACCCCCACCCCATCGTGTCAAAATACCAATCTTGCTCTCCTTAACACACATTATAACTTCCCCAACTTCCAACTACTTAATCTGTCCACTAGCTGTCCTTCAAACTCACCTCCATACATTCACCCCCATTGACTCTGCCTATATCTCTAAACTTATAATATAATCTAAAATGACAACGTGTTCCCTGGATCCCATCCCTGTAGCTCTCATTATAGCCTGTCTGCCTACACTCTGTCCCTACATCACATGCTTTGTCAACCTCTCCTACGGCACTGTCCCCTTTTTCTTCAATACTGCTGCAGTCACTCCCATCTTTAAGAAGCCTGGACTGGATTCCACCATTCCTAATTCCTAATTCCTAAACTATCGCCCCCTATCTAACCTCCGCTTACTTGCCAAAACCCTGAAAGGACTATTGCCTCTCAACTTCAAAACCACCACCTCAACAATGACCTGTTTAGCTTTGCCCACTCCAGAGAGACTGCACTTCTAAAGGTTGTTAATGACCTCCTTGTTTCTTTGCCCACTCCAGAGAGACTGCACTTCTAAAAGTTGTTAATGACCTCCTTGTTTCTTTGCCCACTCCAGAGAGACTGCACTTCTAAAAGTTGTTAATGACCTCCTTGTTTTTTTGCCCACTCCAGAGAGACTACACTTCTAAAAGTTGTTAATGACCTCCTTGTTTCTTTGTCCACTCCAGAGAGACTACACTTCTAAAAGTTGTTAATGACCTCCTTGTTTCTTTGCCCA
>JACXGM010013409.1:0-10251 GCA_016801145.1 Umbra pygmaea | reverse complement strand
TCTTGCCCTCCCCGTTCTATTAACAATAAAGCTCCCCTGCTCCATGAACTAATATTGGACAACAAATTGGACTTTCCCTTTCTATCTGAAACCTGGCAACAGCCTGATGATTGTTTCCTCACTCGATGTAGCCACTCCCCCTGGTTACAGTAACCTGGGCTACCCCTGTCTCACTGGGCATGGTGGTGGCCTAGCTGTATTGTTCAAATCCATTAACGAATTAACTGAATTGTCATTCCCCTCATTCTCCTCATTTGAGTACATTGTTTATAAATCATTATGCTCCCTAACCAGTAGTGATGGGCAAACGAACCTTCACTATTCTTGTACATCGTCACGCAAAAAATAATGAAACATTTGTCTCTGATCTGGCTGAACTACTCACAATTGCTACATCACTCTCAACCTGCCTACTCCTGCTTGGTGATATGAAAATTAATGTTGACTCACCAAACTCCAAAATTACCATTGATTTAATTGCTGATCTTTATATGCTTTCAATGCAGCCCTATGATTATTATTTTTTCCCTTGTCACCTTTGTATTGTTTTTATTGGATGAACCGTTTTGATGCTTTGCCATCATCAGTGCTTGTTTGTCTGTGCTTGCTCCAATTGTGCGCTACATGTTTGTATGTCTAACTCCCTCGTGCTTAGGCCTGCTTGTAATATAATTGTGATGTAATCTATTTTACTTCTTGTATGCCTATTGACATCTGGCCAGGGACTACAGCTGGAAATTAGCCATAGAGGCTAAAGCTGCTCCTTTTAGTGTATAGTTAATTAAAAAGGACTGTCCACAACATTATAAACTAATACACTTAGGGAGGCAGACTTGTAGTCAGAGAGTTGCCAGTTCGATTCCCGACTGTGCCAAATGTCTTTGTGTCCTGATAAGCGTATTGTCTCATTCTGTAATAGCAAAGCAGTTGACCCCATCCATCTCTCCAATGCCATCTGCTGTGCACTTCCCCTGGAACATGCCCCCAACACTCTTGATGATCTGGCTAACCATTTCAACATTGCTCTGTCTACTTCCCTAAACATCCTGGCACCACTCAGAGCCACGCGTGTTTCATTCATCACTAGATCTCCCTGGTTTACACCTGAGCTCTGTTCTCTGAAGCAGGTTGGCCGCCGCCTAGAACACCTGGCTAGAACGACGGTTATCACTATCCACACTAAAGCCTACAAACACCACATCTCCACATACAGATATGCCCTCAGTGCTGCCAGGTCCTCCTACTTCTCTAACATCATCAATAGCTCTAACATGAACCCACATACCCTGTTCTCAACAGTGAACAAGCGACTTCAGCCCTGCCATGACACCCATAACTCACCCACTCTGCCTGCCAACGCCTTCCTTAATTCCTTTAAAGAGAAAATCACAAAAATCAATGCATTGCTGTCTGGTCAGTCTCCCTCTTCCCCCACCCCAACTGCCAACTACTTACTATGTCCACCAGCTGTCCAAACTCATCTCTGTACATTCACCCCAATTACCTAGATCTCCAAAATTATATTATTGTCCAAGATGACTTCCTGTTCCCTGGATCCCATCTCTCATTAAAGCCTGCCTGCACTCTGTCCCTACATCACACGCTTTGCCAACCTCTCCCACACACATGGCACTGTCCCCTCTATCTACAAAACTGCTGCTGTCACTCCCATATAAACGAAGCCCAGACTGGATACCACCATATTAACCCCATATCCAACCTCTCCTTTCTTGCCAAAACCCTGAAAAGACTCTTGCCTCTCAACTTCAAAATCACCTCCTCAACAATGACCTGTTTAGCCCCTTCAGTCTGGCTTTGCCCACTCCAGAGAGACTGCACTTCTAAAAGTTGTTAATGACCTCCTTGTTTCTTTGCCCACTCCAGAGAGACTGCACTTCTAAAAGTTGTTAATGACCTCCTTGTTTCTTTGCCCACTCCAGAGAGACTGCACTTCTAAAGGTTGTTAATGACCTCCTTGTTTCTTTGCCCACTCCAGAGAGACTGCACTTCTAAAAGTTGTTAATGACCTCCTTGTTTCTTTGCCCACTCCAGAGAGACTGCACTTCTAAAAGTTGTTAATGACCTCCTTGTTTCTGCTGATGCTGGTGCCCTCAACATCCTGATTATCCTAGATCTGAGTGCAGCATTCGACACAGTGAGCCAGCAGATCTTGGGATCTGGGTGTTGAGGGAACTGCACTCTCCTGGCTGCAAGCTCACTAATCATACACACTACATCTCCATCAGTGACCACAAATCAGATTTAGCTGCAGTCACCCAGGGGGTCCTCCAGGGCTCAGTTCTGGGCCCCCCTACTCTTCATCATCTTCATCCTCCCCTTGGTCAGATCCTCCGCCATTTTAACATTGACTTTCCCTGCTACGCCGATGCAACTCAGATCTATCTCAGCACCAAATCTCTCACCAACCCTCCTCTGGCCCATATTGAAACCTGTTTCTCTAAAATAAAATCATGGATGCACCACAACTTCATTAAGCTCAACAGTGATAAAACAGAACTCCTTCTCATAGGCACTAAATCCACCCTCAATAAAACTGGCACTTTCTCTCTCACCATTGATAACACAGTTCTATCCCCCTCCCCCTATGCTCACAACCTAGGCGTCATCATTGACACACCATCTGTTTTGAGCAACACATTAAACAGACTGTCAAATCCCAATTTTTCCATCTTCATAACATTACCAAACTCAAATCCCCCCTCCCCCCACCTTCAGCCATAACTCTGATACATGAATTCATCTCCTCCGGTCTGGATTACTGTAACTCGCTTTTGCCTGGCATCAACTCCTCATACCTCCATAAGCTCAAAATGTTTCAAAACTTTGCAGCCAGGGTTCTCACCCACATTAAGTCCTGGCACCACATCATCCCCATCCCCTGTGAGCTCCACTGGCCCTCTGTCATCCAGCGCATGACACAGGAAATATTAGCACAAATGTTCCAGACCTGTATCGTTATAACCTCCACAACTGCCAGTAGGGGGCACTCTTCCCTCTGGTCTAATGATCTTTCCCAATGCCTCAGGGCAGTGATGGGGACTTCTGCCCTGCGTAGGGTGCCGTCTTTCGGATGGGTCGTTAAACGGGTGTCCTGACACTCTGTGGTCATTAAAAATCCCATGGCACTTATCGTAAGAGTAGGGGTGTTAACCCCGGTGTCATGGCCAAATTCCCAACCAGGCCTCACTTCAATCATGGCCACCTAATAATCCCCCTCCTTCCTAATTGGCATATATAACTACTCACCTCTCCACCTGATAGCTGCTGTGTGGTAAGCGTTCTGGCGCAAAATGGCTGCCGTGCATCACCCAAGTGGGTGCTACACATTGGTGGTGGATGAGGTGGGCTTTCCCCCTCACTGTGTGAAAGCGCTTTGGGTTCCTTGGAAGAAAAGCGATATATAAGTTGAATGTATTATTATTATTATTATTAACTGTTCATTACCTGTATCGTTATAACCTCGATATGTATCTTTTTGGTCTTTAAAATATTCAGGATATATATTTTATAAATGTAAACATTTTTATAAATGCTCTTTTGAAAATGTACTACAGGATTCCTACAGAATTATTCGAGAAGAATATTATAGAAATATCATAAAAATTTAGAATTTCATTATGATTCTTGTGCTAAATTGGGGCATACAAAAAATTGTAAAGTGGGACATAAAAAACAGAACTTAAAGCTTACGACAGGATATTATAGTAATTTAAGGCATTTTTTCTGCTACAATAAGACTGCTATAAGATTCATATAGTATGTTTCAATTGATTTATTTTTCAATAATCGTTCATTTTTGATTACACTCCGATATGAAACGTATAGGGCATTAGTGATTATGTCTCCTTTTGCCCCGTATCGTTATAACTTAAAAATGTTTACTCATAACCGGATGTTTCTTCCATAGGTACCTACTGCAGCCACACGCCTCCTCAGGATCTAGTGAGTATCAGAGACAGGCTGAGCATCTACTTCACCTCCAACAACAAGGTGGTGGACACTGGGTTTAAAGCCTCTTGGAAGGCTGTGGACCCCATCCAAGGTGAGCGGGTCTGAGATAAATGGACATGGTACAGTAGGCGGTTTTAATGGAAGTAGTCATCAATCACAGATCTTTTAGCAACTTTACCATATGTGTGAACATTCAACAGAAAGACAAAGAATACATACTGTGCATAACTCTCTTCAGTTCAGTGCTCATATAATTGTTCAGTTTGTATATGTTCCCTGTTGCCACTGCTACACAGACAGAACACAACGTTATTATTCTGTGTGAACAGAGAATTTACTGAGAACTTATTTAGCTCTATTGTATATTATTACTATAGGGGAGTCAAGGTTGCCTAGTGGTTACGGCGTCTGACTCGTGTCCATAAGTCCCAAGGTTCAAACGCACAACTACCAAGATGAAAGCTTTATCATTCTGTCTGTGAGCAGGAAAGTTAAACCCCTATCTCCCAGTTTGTTTCTGGAAATAATTGGATGTTATTTAACTTGTCTGGTTAAATAACGATGAAATGAAAACAAATTAAAATAGATATACATACTAAAATTGTTCTAACTTTCTGACTAATCCAAGACAAGGTCGAGGTATTTATGCTTTGGAGCAGAAGCCCAAAGCCAGAATGTGGCCAGACAATTTATTACACGGAAGGAAAAGCCCCAGGTGGAAAAGCTAGCTCTCTTTATAGGATCTGAGCTACATCTTGAACCGCACATTAGGAATGTGACAAAAACAGCTGTTAGCCACCCGAAGAACATTGCGACATTGTGGCCGACTCCTATATCAAGATGACACTGAGAGATTAATACATTCTGTTCTTTCTAGCAGGCTGCACCACTGTTGTTCACCCCTGTGTGATCTCTGCAAAAAAACATTGATCTGTAAAACATAGAAAACGATGCAGGGCAGTTACTGAGCAAAACCTGATGGAGAGCACATATTAAAGCAGATTAGGAATCTCTACATTGGCTGCCTTTGAGTTTTCGTGTGTAGTACTTCAATCGGTGGCCCAAATGCTCCAGGGTGACCACGGAAATGTCCAGAGTGGATCTCATTTACTGCTGCAGCATGGGTTTGAATTCCGACAACTGCCTATTCTGGAAAACGTTCTTTGCCTATTCCCACTTTCCTGTCCAGTAAAGAATAAACAATTCCAGCTATTATCTACTATCTACACTGCTCAAAAAAATAAAGGGAACACTTAAATAGCACAATGTAACTCCAAGTCAATCACACTTCTGTGAAATCACACTGTCCAATCAGGAAGCAACAATGAATGACAATAAATTTCACATGCTGTTGTGCAAATGGAACAGACAACAGGTGGAAATTATAGGCAATTAGCAAGACACCCCCAAATAAAGGAGTGGTTCTGCAGGTGGTGACCACAGACCACTTCTCAGTTCCTATCCTTCCTGGCTGATGTTTAGGTCACTTTTGAATGCTGGCGGTGCTTTCACTTTTGTGGTAGCATGAGAAGGAGTCTACAACCCACACAAGTGGCTCAGGTAGTGCAGCTCATCCAGGATAGCACATCAATGCGAGCTGTGGCAATAAGGTTTGCTGTGTCTGTCAGCGTAGTGTCCAGAGCATGGAGGCGCTACCAGGAGACAGGCCAGTACATCAGGAGACGTGGAGGAGGCCGTAGGAGGACAACAACCCAGCAGCAGAACCGTTACCTCCGCCTTTGAGCAAGGAGGAGCAGGAGGAGCACTGCAAAATGACCTCCAGCAGGCCACAAATGTGCATGTGTCCACTCAAACGGTCAGAAACAGACTCCATGAGAGTGGTATGAGGGCCCGACATCCACAGGTGGGGGTTGTGCATACAGCCCAACACCGTGCAGGACGTTTGGCATTTGCCAAATAACACCAAGATTGGCAAATTTGCCGCTGGCTGCCTGTGCTCTTCACAGATGAAAGCAGGTTCACACTGAGCACATGTGACAGACGTGACAGAGCCTGGAGACGCTGTGGAGAACGTTATGCTGCCTGCAACATCCTCCAGCATGACCGGTTTGGCAATGGGTCAGTAATGGTGTGGGGTGGCATTTCTTTGGGGGGCCGCACAGCCCTCCATGTGCTCGCCAGAGGTAGCCTGACTGCCAGTAGGTACCGACATGAGATCCTCAGACCCCTTGTGAGACCATATGCTGGTGCGGTTGGCCCTGGGTTCCTCTTAATGCAAGACAATGCTAGACCTCATGTGGCTGGAGTGTGTCAGCAGTTCCTGCAAGAAGAAGGCATTGATGCTATGGACTGGCCCGCGCGTTCCCCAGACCTGAATCCGATTGAGCACATCTGGGACATCATGTCTCGCTCCATCCACAAATGCCATGTTGCACCACAGACTGTCCAGGAGTTGGCGGATGCTTTAGTCCAGGTCTGGGAGGACATCCCTCAGGTGACCATCCGCCACCTCATCAGGAGCATGCCCAGGCGTTGTAGGGAGGTCATAAGGGCACATGGAGGCCACACACACTACTGAGCCTCATTTTTACTTGTTTTAAGGACATTACATCAAAGTTGGATCAGCCTGTATTGTGATTTTCCACTTTGATTTTGAGTGTGACTCCATATCCAGACCTCCATGGGTTGATAAATTTGATTTCCATTGATAATTTTTGTGTGGTTTTGTTGTCAGCACATTCAACTATGTAAAGACAAAAGTATTTAATACGATTAGTTCATTCATTCAGATCGAGGATGTGTTATTTTTTTGAGCAGTGTGTATTCTATTGGACCTTCAGTCTCCTTCTAATGGTGTTCACAATACTCGATCTACCTGCTTTTGGTGTGTACCCAGACACAGTACATGCAGCAGGTTTCTATGGGCCCTGGCATTCAACTATCCTGAAGATGAAAAGAAATGCAGAGGCTGCCTTTTGTTATTATGTTCCTAGCCTCCTGAACAGTCTGTTTCTGAAACAAGTTCAGTCTTCCATCAAAAAGCCAATGATTTCTAAGGGTTTGCACAAATACATTCGGTTGAGACTGTGATCTTACTTTGAACTTGCACTGATCTTACTCTGATTTTACTTTGATCACTGCTCCACAGCTCCGTGTGGAGGTCACTTTAGCAGTGAGCAGGGAGCGCTTAGCTCTCCAAACTGGCCTGATGTTTACCTCGACCAGGCTGTGTGTACCTGGCTCATCTCCGTTCCCTCAGCTAAGAACATCCATATTGTGTTCACCCATTTTGAGGTGCAGCCTCGGAACCAGTTGGGACAGTGTGTGGATCATGTGGAGATCTATGGAGGAGATGGGTTGTCCTCACAAGGTTGGTACCACACAATTAAGAGGTATTTGAACCAATATATTTTTGTTTTGATTTCTAAAAAGTGCTATTTAAAGTAATACAGTGGACTCCAAAATTACTGGTACGCCAAATGGCAATGCACAAACAATTCCGATAATGTAGTTTTTGGAAGGGGCAGAATGCAGGATGTTCACGTCAATCTTTTATTTGTAGTTTTGGACATAAAACAATAAACCTCTATGCCTCACAATGGTGGCTGTGACTCTCACAGAACAGTAACGAAGTACGACATGGAAGAGTCTACTGTCTATATAGATTTAAACCTTCTCAGGACAAATACTCATACAGAACATTAACGAAGTACGACATGGAGGAGTCAATGTAGATTTCAACCTTCTCAGGACGAATACTCATACAGAACACTTAACGAAGTATGACATGGGGGAGTCTATGCACATTTAAACCTTCTCAGGACAAATACTCATACAGAAAATTAACGAAGTACAACATGTAGGAGTCTATGTAGATGTAAACCTTCTCGGGACAAATACTCATACAGAAAATTAACGTAGTGCAAATATAAAAGAGCTAGATCTGAATTTACATAGATTCAAACCTTCTCAAGACGCATACTCACACATCAGCAATTACCTACAGTACCTAACGTGGTACAGGCATGGAATAGTAATCACTGGGTATAAGTAAATTTAGACCCTTTCAGAAATTATTAACAGTACAATAATGTAGTCCGAACACAGACAAGTAATCACTGGCTATAAGTAGAGCTAAACCTTCTCTTCACATACACAGGGTACAATGAAACACACAGAATGAGGGAGCAGAGGGACACATACAAACACTAATTGATGTCAAGGAGCAGCTGGTAAACAATGATCAGTGACAAACTATGACAAGTGTGATGAAGTCCAATGAATGAATTGTAGAAAGTGACATGAATGTCCTGACCACAGGGAGGCGCCAAACCCCCATATGGCACAGTTCTCATCTTAACTGTGACAACAATACCATAAAAACATAAACAATATAATTTTAAACTCACAATACCAACTTGTGAGACATACTGTACTTCATTAATGTTGCAATGGAACCAATCAAACACATACATTTTTTTTACACAAAATAAATTTCCATAAGAAGTTTCTATAATTATTGGCCTCTTTTTATTCAGTACTCAGTGCAAACACCTCTGGCAAGGATAACAGCATGGAGTCTCTTCCTGTAATGTTTGACAAGGTTAAGGAACACATTTGGAGGAATTTTGGACCATTCCTCGATGCAGCTCGTTTCAAGATCCTTCACATTTGTTGGGTTAAAGCTTATCAACTGCATATGTGTCCTTTACCTGGGAGGTTTTCAAATGTTCCATATATTTTGCATTTTTTTAAAGAATTTCCCTGAAAATGCTTAGTGGTACATTCAATCGAGTGTGGATCTTCTTGTAGCCATTACCAGATTTATGAAAGTCTACGACCATCTGTCTCTTTTGAACTGCCAGTTCTTTCATTTTCTTCATGGTTTTGGATGACAAAGGAATTGTTACACCCTAGTAGAACAGGAAGTGATGTAATGCCTCAATATGGTTCCTTAAGACTTTTCGTAGATTTTATTTACAATAATCTTTAAGGGTCACATTAATTGTGAAACCTTGATTTGGAGGACATTGATTTTTAATTTAATCAATGAATGACTTTGGATGGTTCCATTGACACATTACTAAAGTACAGTATTTCTCACATGTTGGTATTTTGAGTTTCTCTGTAATTCTATTTTTTATATTTTTTACAGTATTGTTTGTGCATTGCCTGTAAGGGGTGCCAGTTATTTTGGAGCCCACTTCAAAACATTTCAAATAGAACATTTTGTGTGTAAACAATATAACTAAAAGGTTACAAGTAAGTAACTCAGTATTATATCAAGTTTCCTTTTTGCATTTGGTAACATGTGTAGGCCGATACTGTGGCTTTGCCCCGCCCCCCATGGTTACTGTTACCGGCAACACTGCTGTGGTCCGTTTCCTCAGCAACGCAGCCAAGGTGCAGAAGGGTTTCCATGCCTACTGGACTACAGATCCTAACGTGTTCCCCACTCTGCCACCCCCTCCTGCCAACCCGTGGGACAACATCACCATCAGTAAGTTCTCAACTTCAGATCTAGGAACTGTTATCCTGACACATAAGCTAACATCTATTATCTACAACTATTTGGGTCAATTCAAATATCTGACTAACCATCAGTACCAATGAGTCAACCTTTACTTTTTCTCCATGCTAAGTTAAAGGCACTATTTGTAGAATTTGAGCCATAACAACGAAACTACTTTATCATTTATTTATTTCCCCAAATTTTTTCCACTCCCAATTGTTCATGTCCAATTTCTCACCAACCATCCCTTATCGGCAGCACCACAACTACTTGGACAGATGCAAGATGGCGAAGGGCACTTTCATGGCCCAACCAAACACTTGTCACTGAGCCGGATGATTCTTTTCGCATTGCTCATCCAACATGGAAGACTTTAGTCAGTTCATGTACGGGATGATTACACTCACCGACTATACATCCCTACTTAAAAAGCTAGACGTAGTCTATAATTGTGCCATCCGATTTATTACCCATTATTATCCCCATTTAACACCCACCACTGCGACCTATATGCACTAGTG
The DNA here is from genome assembly GCA_016801145.1 of Umbra pygmaea. Lineage (NCBI taxonomy): Eukaryota > Metazoa > Chordata > Actinopteri > Esociformes > Umbridae > Umbra > Umbra pygmaea. The sequence goes on along the minus strand of JACXGM010013409.1, from coordinate 285 downwards.
GACTGGCCCTCTTTACACATTCGGCGCCTGACCCACTGGTATCACCTAATTTACAAATCATTACTAAGACTAACCCCCCTTACCTAAACTCACTCCTCTCCGTCGCCTCACCCTCCCGAAACCTGCGCTCATCCAGGTACATCTCCCTGATCACTCCAAAAGCCCACACCTCTTTTGGCCGAAATTCATTCCAGTTCGCCGCAGCTAACGATTGGAACGAGCTACAGAAGACTCTGAAACTCGTGACCACTGTCCCCCTCACTTCCTTTAAATCTCGATTATCAG
>JACXGM010013408.1:12292-23136 GCA_016801145.1 Umbra pygmaea | reverse complement strand
TGTGTGTGAATAAAATACCAGGCGTCCCAGTGTTATAGACTTAAAGAATAAATGCCGGAGACCCCAGCTGCCCTGAAGTAGAGTGCAGGAAACCATTAATGCATTTGTCCAAACATCTCTACGATGAAGAATACCCCCACTGTTAACCTGCATCATATTACTAAAGGAGATACAATGAAAAACGTTGTAATATCCTGTTGCTGTCTGTAATTTTTAAACCTTTTTTAAACTGAAAAAAGGTAGTTGATGTATTATAATATTTTCATTGTTGCGTACCATGTTTTGTTAATATAATTACAGCATTTAAAAATAGCATAAATGATCAAGTGCAACTAAAACCATTTGCTTCAGAAAAATATCAAGTCTATAAATTCTGACAAAAACAAAACGCTTTACTGGTTCATTAAAATAAGTAATGGCCAACCATTGTTTTATTAGTAAAAAAGGTTTGTCTATCCATATACCATATATCCTTTCCATAAGAAATTCTTAAAAATTGTAAGCAAATACCAATAATTAGTAAGTAATGAGAACTGAAAACATTTAAAAGTGATCCAACAAAGACAATGATTCCAGAAACACCCAGTAATATCTATGTAAAACGACCCAGTAAGACCATTTATGTTGAATGTAAAAAGACCCAGTATGTTGCATGTAGAAAGACCCGGTATGTTGTATGTAAAAATATATAGGACGCAAGTAGAAGACCAAGTATGACGTTTTTAAAAAGACCCAATACGACATATGTAAACATGTCAGAATTTTTACATATGCATGCATTCTTACTGTAGTCACTAGGCCTTAGAGTGTGATCTACTGAGCGGACATAGACCATGCATTCAGAAAACCACCATTCTGCAAAAGTGCCCTGTTCACACAATCATAAATCTTTATAACACACACTACTACAATGCTCTCTCATCCATCTACCACATCGTTCCAGTCCACAATTAAAATGGTCAGCGTCCTGTTGACCACATGCGGTCGAGAATTGCTGGTCAGAGCACTTCTTGCCTGCTGATGAATAGTAGCATAAGGTTGATAAATAAATTAACAGGCCAGCCTGAGAGAAACAGCGGAAATAGTGGACAAAATGTAAAGCCACCCTGGCACTGAAACCTGTTATTAGCTAGACGGAGGCTACAACACAGGCACACTGCATAGGGCAAGTTTAGTAACAAACAGTGGCAAAGCAACACGTGTGTGTGCGTGTGCGTGCATGTGTGTACACTCACATGTGCACGTGTGGTGGTTGAAAGCGGCTCTGGTTTATGTTGTAGTGGGTAAAGGCCTGTGTTGGATTGGAACTGTACTCGTCCACCGCGATGGTCACTTTGCCCTGGGGGGCCATTCCATGAGCCATGCCTCCGCCGCTCGGACATCCGACACCGTTCACCAGGATCCAAGACCGAACTGTTCAGCGGTCATCCTTCATAACCGCTGCAGCTCAGAACTTTCCCCCACCTCGTGCACACAACTGGACGAGCCTCGCTGGGCCGCAAACACACAGCAACTAAGAGGGAATAAGAGAAGAGAAAAAATTGTTAAACCAACAAATTAATCACAAGCATGCACTTTTATAAATAGAGAGACAGGCAAGGAAACGAAGTATGTATATGACTTTATGAATGTTAAACATATACACACTCCAAGCTTCACATGCACCCAAATGTTTCTGACCAGCATTTGCTGTGATTAAGGACATTGATTTTAAAGCATACAAATGTACAGTGTGCTAATTCATTGTGTTGGTCAGAGGTACCACTATAAGTAGGCTCATTAATAAAATAAGGAAATAATACATATCTATTAATTTAATATTAACAGTATTTAAAAGTGTATTTGAAAATAATGCTTATTGATTGAGGATGCAATTTGCCAAATATATTCGGAAATATTTTCAGTGAATGTACATTTTATTTTCAATCTAGACAAAGAAATATGCTTGTAATTCCCTACAAATCACCATGGCTTAAATATCTGAAATATTTCAAAGGCCTTCTTAAAACATTAAAGTCAACTGAAGATTAGAAATGAATAGCAACAAACCAGAACATTTGATTACAATTTTTGGATAAACACAAACTCGACTTGTATGACAAAAAATAACACATAATATATAAACACAACCAACCAATCACTGGTGAATATATGAATGCAAAAATGAACACTTCAAAGGTTTTTCCCTTGATAATGCAGAATAGCCTATTTACGCATTAAAATGCATATGCATATATTAATTGGAAACAATTATAAAAATATATGAAAAATACATCAGATCAAAAAATGTTTAGCGAACTACAATGAAATACTTGCATGTAGAAACAGTTGATGCTATAAACACGATAATGTCCTAAATGTACATTGTGGATGTAAATCAAGTTTAATATCCCAATCGAATTATTATAAGTTGCAAATGTGCTCTTACTTTTATATTTTCAAACTGTATAATCACAAAAATGTTGAATAACATTTTAGTAGGCTACGTTTTGATATTTGCCACATCATTCAATCCACAAATGTACACATAAAATAAAGACCAATAGTTGTCTTGCTTAAGTAAAGTACAATTTAAAGCAATTGTTTATTAACTAAGTGTCATAGAGTAGTAAATAAACTGACGTTACTGACCCAAGAGAGCTACTCTAAGTTACCGATGCAGTGTGATTTCGCGTGCCGCCTTTGAAGCTTGCTCAACCCGGCTTCAGTTCTGATGTGCCTCGCTCGACCCTATGTCGCGCGCTCCTGTCTCAGTCCCTGATTGATTGTAGTCAGTAGCCACTGTGGGCTTGACATCGCACCTCCAAGCTTTTTATACGAGACCTCATGCACTGTCACTCTGTTATAAGGACAAGTAGCCTACATTGTCCCTAAATTTGGTCCATAATTCATTGAAAAATCACAACAACGGTCGAGAAGTTCAAGAGAGTATTCACACGGATACATTGTATTGTCAGTAACACCAGCTGATAATAAAGTGTACATTGTGACAACTCCCAATGCAACGTAGAAACGATGGCTATCTACCAATGACATGCGTGATGCCCCACTAACTTCTCTTTTGAATGCCTCACCCCTGTCTTTATCACACGTTAGGCCTTAAAAATAACTACATAAACATTAAAATATATAACATTTTCTGTAGACTTTAAATTCTAGGCTACCGTTTAAAAAAGTCACACTAGATTGGTATACTGAGCACCGGCTCGATCGTGAACTTTGGCCAATGATCATTGCAACACTTAAAGGTGAAACTGCATTGAGTACGATAGCTAGATATTCCAGACATATGTATTCTGCAATAGCCTGTAATGGCTTGCCTTGGGTACATGGCTAGCTGCAACTAGCAGCTACAGTAGCTTAGCTTGCTAAAACCTGCCCATGCATTTTAAATGCACGCATTGGTTTCACATTATGCATTCGCACTATAAACACTGTAGCTTACTATTTATTAAAATGTTAATCATTCACGTTTTCAACTTTATAAATGCACATTCAAATAATGAATGCCCTATTTAGGGAACAAACACATTATAGCGGAAAAAGAAGAATGAAACAAATTGACCCTATGGTACCACGCATTACTAGATCAGCGCGCAATTGCCATAACATTGCTGTTTTAAATAAAACACAAATCCGTACATATTATGCATTTCTGAACTGTGCTTTCTGGCAGCTCGTATAAAGCAGCAAAAGAGGTCAGTGTCAGCGAACCTCTGCAATAACCTCTTGCTCTCCCTCGTAAATGACAAGGCACCTCTAACCTACGGCTTTGTGTCATGTTTTTTCTCTCCGCATGCCTGCGATTTACAAAGCGAGAGGTGAATATAGCTACCTTCGTTCTGACCGATACGTGTCCCGGGGTCGCCCTCTACGCTGTCAGAAGGAGCGGATCCATGCGGGAGAATGCAGATTTTGGCGGCCGGCGGGGGTTGCAGTCTGGGCGGGCAGGGCAGAACCTTCGACCCTGGGGGACCTCGGCTGGCTCTTGTGGAAACGAGACAGAGGCGGAGAGAGGGGAGCAGGAGAGAGAGGGAGAGAACAGCCTCGCTCTGACGGAGCCGGAGTGCGGTGTAGTGAGATGGGACTGCCACTGGGGTCAGAGAGCAGAGAGAGCACAGCCCCGTACGCGGGCTCGAGCAGGGACACAGACAGACATGGCGCGCGCGTGCGCACTCCAGTCAGCACCGTGGTTCTGGTTTTCTGCGCGCTTTTTCATTGACCCAGCAGCAAGGTGTACAGCGGCAACGAGTCCATAAGGAAAGTCCCCGTATTTCTGTCACTTTGTATCTTCTCTTTTATGTTGGATAGGGTAGTTCTGTAGGAGCAGTCTAATTTGTGTAGGCCTACTGCGATTTGTTTAGCCTTAACATGGGACGCGCATCTAGACATCACGACGGAAAGTTGACCGAGAGTGAACAGCCTTCTCTCTCATTGTCCTTCGTGTAACCACATTCAGTACTGTGGCTGCAAGTCCTTGAACTCTCCTAATGTCAAAACGTTCGTCCACCATGCATCAAAAGATGAAGCAGCCTTTCGACTTCAACGGGTGTGTCATTTTGCCGTTAGAGTCCTTCAATATTTTAAGGCAGGAATCAGCAGTTGAAAAAAACAATGTATTTTCCCGCCCCCAATGAATTGGTCAGTAGAAATGAACACCTATGTGTAGACACTAGACAGATCTACGAATGCATGGACTGATGGCTGTAGAGTGTTAGATTACATTTTACTTATATTTTATCTACCAACGTTGGAGTAAAACAAGCTAATGAGATACTTGTAAGATATATTATTACAATTAATAGTTCTCAAAGTTGATGTACTGTAGCATCTCCAGATTGGCTCTTTATGCAACACAAAACGAAGAAAAAATACAGTTTGGAAGGACATTTGTCCCCGGAGACATATGAGGTCTTTAGTCATGACAGCAGTAACAGTAAACAGTGCCGTTGAGGGCTGCTGAGGAAACCCAAATTAACCCGTTTAATCCCATAAAAAAACAAATACTGAATACACTCTAAAAGTGTTACTGATTATATAAGTAATTTCAGATGTGTGCATGTCTAAAAATAATTAGGGATAAAATGGGTAAAATACAACTGTTTGGTCCTAGAACCCAATATGTTCTGACTAATTGGTACCAGAAACTAATGGTTTGGGACATTAGTCAGAACTCACGTTTTCAAAATGTATAATTTGATACACTGATTGGTTAAACATAATCCAATCGCTGATTACAACACAATAGCAATGTGTGTATTCTAATGGTGAAATTGTACAGTTGTATGTAGCCAGCTAGGATTCTTTCTGTTCTTGCCTTATTTTTTTCTATACTCTTCCTTGCAAACCCTTACCAGCTCCGAAAGATTATTGGGTCTTCATATATCCCCACACATTTTAAATAATATTCAATTTGGGGAATGAGATGGCCATTCCAAAACCTTTGTCCATCTTTCTTTTAAATGTTTCATGGTTCATTTGTTTAGTTGAATCCATTCTTCCTTCCACCCTCACAATATTACCAGTTCCACTGGCTGGCACACAACCTTAAAGCATAATGGAGCCACCTTAAATCCATTCAACTTTATTTTCTGACAGTTTAAATTGTTTGGTCAATCATTTTTATTTTCAAGTTGTCAGACATCAGCATAGAGGAGCCCAGGGTTGTTGTGCCAGGCAGAACAACACCACAGTCTGACCGATTAGAAGTATGGAGTACTTCCGTATAATAAACTGCAAAGAAAGAAACATCTTCTCACTTTCATCTGCTTCTATTCTCAGCAAACTGAACATGTGTAAATATCTGTATGAATGAACATAAATAGATTTAACACCTAAGACATGAACTGCACAACAGAAATTGAATAATGTGTCCCTGAACAGAGGGAGGGTCAAAAGTAACAGTCAGTATCTGGTGTGGCCACCAGATGCATTAAGTACTGCCGATCATCTCATGCACTGCACCAGATTTGCTAGTTCTTGCTGTGAGATGTTACCCCACTCTTCCACCAAGGCACCTGTAAGTTCTTGATGTGAGATGTTACCCCACTCTTCCACCAAGGCACCTGTAAGTTCTTGATGTGAGATGTTACCCCACTCTTCCACCAAGGCACCTGTAAGTTCCTGGACATTTCTGGGGGCAATGGCCCTAGCCCTCACCCTTCGATCCAACAGGTCCCAAATGTGACTCGTCATTTGAGATAACTTTTTTCCAGTCCTATCTGGTCCAGCGACAGTGGATTTGTGCCCATATGTGATGTTGTTGCCGGTGATTACTGGTGCGGACCTGCAATGCAACAGGCCTACAGGCCCTCAGTCTAACCTCTCTCAGCCTATTGTGGACAGTCTGACCGCTGATGGAGGGAATGTGTGTTCCTGGTGTAACTCGGGCAGTTGTTGTTATCCATCCTTTACCTGTCCCACAGGTGTACGGATGTACCAATCCTGTTCAGGTGTTGTTACAGGTGGTCTGCCACTGCGAGGAAGATCAGTTGACCTTCCTGTCTCCCTGTAGCGCTGTCTTAGGCATCTCACAGTACAGACATTGCTATTAATTGTCCTGGCCACATCTGCAGTCCTGATGCCTCCTTGCAGCATGCCCAAGGTAGGTTCACACAGGTGAGCATTGAGGGACCCTGGACATCTTTCTTCTGGTGTTTTTTCCGAGGCAGTAGGTTTCTTTAGTGTCCTCAGTTTTCATACCTGTGACCTTAAATGCCTACCGTCTATAAGGTGTTGGTATCTTAACGACCGTTCCACAGGTGCATGTTCATTAATGTTTTGGGGTCATTGAACAAGCATGGAAAACCTTGTTTAAACCCTTTACAATGTAGATCTGTAAAGTTATTTGGCTTTCTAATAATTTGGATGTCAGTTTGGTATTTATTGCGTACACATAATCTACCATTTTTTTTTATAGCTGGCTTAAAAGATGGCTTGTTTTATTCAACCATGTGTGACAGTTGCAGAAAGAGTTAAGAAGAATACTTTGAGTGAAAATGTATCCCAGGTTTCTGGAATTCTGACTTTAAAATAACACCATTAATGTAAGTAAAACAATTTTAGTTAGTTTAAACTGCAATCGGTATAACATAATAGTCATATTCAAGTTAGCGAGTGACAGATTTTCTCAAAAAATTATCACAAAAGTTGAAAGAAATGGAGCATTATACCATGTTACTTCCCACTGGCCCTGCCTTGTCGGGATCTGATCTTCTCACCACCCTGCTCCAGTTGTCAGATCACTTTTTTGTCTCCTTTTCTCTCTCTCTCCTCCACCCCTATACTGTCTATCCCTACCCAGGTCTCACTGCCATAACACTCATTCTCTCACCCCAACTGCTCTCTCATCCATCTTGTCATCTCTTCCATCTCCTAATTCCTTCTCACTCCTGTCTTCTGAATCTGCATCTTCCACTTTACTGTCCTTGCTTTGCAAGTCTTACAATTCTCTCTATCCCCTCTCCTTTAACCCGGCACCACCCTCCCCCCCGCCTTGTGGCGGAATGACATTTGGCAAGCTCGCAGAAATGGGCTTCAGGCAGCTGAACGTAAATGGAGGAAAACAAAACTCCAGAACAACCTGACTTCTAATCCCTCCTTGCTACCTTCTCTTCCTCTCTGTCTGCTGCTAAAGACACTTTCTATAAAACCTCCAAGCTTCATCCTCCAACCACAGGAAACCCTTCTCCATCTTCTCCATACTCCTTAACCCTCCACCTCCTCCCCGCAATCTTCCCTCTCTGCTGATGATTTTATCAACCATTTTGAGAAGAAGGCTGAGGATATCTCTAACTCAACTAGTCTACTGGACGATTCCTCACTTAACTTGGCCACACACTTACAGAATACTTCCCGCTCTCACCAGATGATATTCTGCAGCTAGTGAGATCCGGCCGCCCAAAAACATGCCCCCTCAATCCTATGCCCTTCTGCCTTCTGCAAACAAACTCTGGAGTCCTCCTCACATTCCTCATCTCTCTCATCAACTCATCACTGACCCCTGGATGTGTAAAAAAAAACTACTGTTCAGTCTCCTACCTGTCTTTCCTTTAAAACACAATTGAGCGTACTGTCTCCAAAGAACTCTCCAGTTATCTCTCTCAGAATGATCTCCTCGACCATAAGACATGCCGCTCATGTGAGACTGCGGTACTCTAAATAAGAGAAGCTCTTCGCAAGGCCCAAGCTAACACTCTCTCCTCTGTCATCTCCTTTGTTGAGCAGTACTTCTTCTGTGGAAAAGCCTGTATGCTCCAGGTCATGTCCATCACTGTTGATAACTGCACAGTGTCCTCCTCCCAGACTACAAAGAAAATTGGCGTGACCCTGGACATTACCCTGTTGTTCAAGGCTGTGACTTGTTCCTTCAGGTTCATGCTCTATAACTTTCCCAAGGTACAACCTTTACTCAACCTGGCAGCAGAACAAGGAGTCATACAGGCATCATCTCACTTCTGGAATACTATAACTCACTCATTCAGAATGCAGAAGCCCGGATCTGCTATATGCAACACGAAGAGCTCATCTTTACCTTCAGGCAATGCTCAAGCACGACATCCCTTACTGGGCTCTTCACTCTGCCATCGCTGTGCTCCTGGCCGTCCAATGCCTTCGAAAAAATGCCAGCTTCCGATCCACATAGTCTGTTCTGGTGCCTCAATTGTGGAAACAGCTTTACCCATCTTTAGGAAACATTCCTTTTCAATGAGTACAATATCTTCAACATCCACCAGCTCTGTTGTCTTTTAAAAACATTTGGTTTATTTGTACGTCTTTCTTTCCAGCACTGACTTTTGCTGAGTCACTGTTTCAAAAACTTTCTTTCTAAAACCGTCTGCAGAAAGGATTGCTTTCCCCATTACTAGCCTTTTCAACCTCTCCTTTACTTCTTCAGAGATACCTAAACACTGGAAAAATGCTGCAGTAATCCCCTTATTCAAAGGGGGGACAGTCTAGACCCAAACTGCTACAGACCCATCTCCATCCAATCCTGCATCTTCGAAAGCCAGGTCAATAAACAGATAACCAAACATTTCCACCAAAGCCTCTCTGATATGCAATCCGGTTTCCGAGCTGGTCGTGGGTGCACCTCAGCCACTTTCAAGGTCCTAAACGACATCATAACAACAAGTGACCAAAAACAATATTGTGCAGCCGTATTCATCAACCTGGCCAAGGCTTTCGACTCTGTCAATCACAGCATTCTCGTTGGCAGACTCAAGAGCTTGGGTTTCACAGATGACTGCTTTGCCTGGTTCACAAAATACTTCTCAGACTTCTCAGTGTTATTTCCTACGATATATCTCAGAGGTTCTCCCAAATTACGTTCTCAGGAAACTATTTTTGAAAACATGAATTATGTTGTATGCCAACATATTTGGGGTGGTTTTATATTTCAGCTGCATGTTTTGAGATTAGGCTATTTTCGTCCTTTCATACATTGCACCTGCACATTTCATTTTGCCGGTTCATACTAGAACATTCCACATATTCCATACATTCCATAGCATTCAAAATTATATTGTAATGTTCACGGTTAAGGGGAGAGCCATGTTGTTACTGAGGTTAAGGTTAGGATTAAGGTTAGGGTTAACATTACTAAAAAGGAATTTCATGTGGCCCTCATTACACACTCGGCGCCTGACCCACTGGTATCACCTTATCTACAAATCAATCCTAAGAAAAAACCCTCCTTACCTGAACTCACTCCTCACCATTGTCTCACCCTCCCATAACCTGCGCTCATCCAGGTACATCTCCCTGATCACTCCTAAAGCCCACACCTCTTTTGGCCAAAATACATTTCAGTTTGCCGCAGCTAACGATTGGAACGAGCTACAGAAGACTCTAAAACTCATGACCACTGTCCCCCTAACTTCCTTTAAATCTCAATTACCAGAGCTTCTGTCTGACCATTGCACCTGCTGACCCCCCCCCCCCCACATGTACACTACCTTTCCCTATCTGATCCATTAATGTGGCACTCTGCCAAAAAAGCACCTGTGTATATATTGACTTGAACAGTATTTTTTTAAAATATATTATTTATCAACCGTTATTTGCACTGCTACCATTTGCACAGTAAATTGTCATACTAATGTTAACTTATTACATTGTATTTGCCTGCTATGTATACTAATTCGATCTACCTCTAAACCTAAGATTTCTTTGCACTAATTGTACATGTACTTACATCTACCACGTTCAATTTCAACTGTATTTCGACTGTATTTTTTATCTTTTGTCTTTACTGTACCCTTTGTGTAATTCTTGTGTATTTGTATTTATGTGTAACTCTGTATGTACTTGCACCTTTGTGATTTATCTTGGCCAGATTGCCGTTTTAAATGAGAAATTGTTCTCACTGTGCCTACCTGGTTAAATAAAGGTTAAATAAAAGAAAATAAAAAAATGGGCAACACGTCTGCATCATGCTGGAATGGAGAACAAAAAACACAAAGCTTCCATCTTGGATGAAAGTTGCGGGTTTATACGCCCATTGTAACGTTTCCCAGTTCTCCTTCCCAGACAACAGCCACTTCCTTTGTTTATGTTGCTCAGAACTACAATTCCCATTCCCCAGTTCTACTTCCTGTGGACTACAGCTTCCCTAGTCATGCCTCCTCAGAACTACATTCCCCATACCCGGACTCAATTATCCTAATTCACCACACCTGCTCACTCCATTCAGTATTTAGTCACACACCTCTCCTTGCCTCTTTGCGAGGTATTGTGAGTATTTCTCTTCATTATTCTGAGCTTTACATTACATATTGATATTCCGGTTCGACCTTCTGCCTTGTTTAATGATTAGTTCTGCATAGGATCATCCTTTGTACCTT
>JACXGM010013408.1:0-12192 GCA_016801145.1 Umbra pygmaea | reverse complement strand
CCCATCCACCATCCCCGGCCTCCACCACTACCAAAAACTACGCTATTCACATTCTACGTCATGATCTTCATATGTTCATATTTTACATAATTCGATTTTTAAATTAAGTTCCCTACGAACGTAATTGACACTCATACGTTCATATTTCACATATTTCAGTTTTGCTAAATCTTTCCCTCAGAACGTAATTCAATGCGATTTTGGGCTGGTTATTTTGATGGTATGGCGCCATCTGTAGCCTTCAACTGCTGTTAAACTCTAGTAAAAGTAAATATGCTCTTCAACCAGTCACACTCTGTACCTGCCTGCCCAACAAGCATCAAAAATCTGGACGGACCTGAGCTGGAATATGTTTGCAATTACAAATACCTAGGGGTCTGGTTAGACTCCTCAATCTCCTTCCAGACCCACATTAACCACCTTCAGTCCAAAATTTAGTCTAGGATTGGCTTCCTATTATGTAATAAGGCCTCTTTTACTATTCCTGCAAAACATACCCTTGTGAAAATGACATCCTTCCAATACTCAGGGTTGGGTAGAGTACTGAAAATCTGTACCCAAGTAAAAGTAATGTTACTTGTCCAAAGTGTACTTAAGTAAAAGTAAAAGTACCACCTGAAAAAACTACTCAAGTAGTAGTAAAAAAATACTTGGTCAAAAAAGTACTTGAGTATTAGTTAGATATTTTGTTCAATAAATTAACAGCATAGTAACAACAAGGAAATATAATTTAAGAGGGTGCAAACACAAACTACATTTTTCCTATCTTTTCCTGACTAGGCATTTGTCAGCCTATAGTAATGCAGAATCGAAAACCAAAAAAACCAAAAGCAATTACAAAAATAAATAATACTGTATTAGTGAATACTTTCTGAGCTTAAGTATGAGTCAATAGTCTTTTTGTGTATTTTATGTTCAGCTTAAGCTAAAGGGGGTTTTCATAGTTTTAGCTGGCCAATCTTTCTCTTTTACTAGTAAAAATGAATCGTGCACACATGATACAGACACAATTTCTTCCTCTCTGTCAGTCTACCGTGCCTCCTCATCCAACATCCCCAGCTCCTGGTGCTTTGCAATAATGTGAAAAGACATAACTAAGTGCTGTCATATGAATCACAACACTTGTTACAACAAGCTTGCAAGTAGTAAATATGGGACTATGCATTTAACATATCAATTACTACTATAGCTATTCTGTCTTTTATATGAGCGAGGTGTCTTTACCATTAGCCTACTAAAACATATGAAGTTAATTGCACAAGCGCTACTGAAGTCAACCTTCCTACGTTACAACAGTGTTTCTCAAACTTTTTTCAATATTGTACCCCCTTTGAATTGCCTTTTTAAGCCAAGTACCCCCTGACCAGCACCACGTACCCCCGACCAGCACAAAATATTTTTGGTAGAAAAAAAAAGTCTAAATAAACAGGTACAATAAAGCGCCGGCAGTGATAGATTCACTAAAAAACAATCTTTTTTAAACAACAACATTTAAATGCTACATTTCAAATGTTTACAATCCATCACTTAATTCATTCATTATTATAGTATAATTATTTTAGGAATTATGCATGACATATTTTTAAATTAGCATTTTTTCAAAAGTTTCATGTACCCCCTGCAGTACTCTAAAGTACCCCTAGGTGTACACGTACCCCCATTTTAGAAACACTGCATTACAACACTAACGTTAGTTCATCGTTATGATGCGGCAACAGAAAAGCTAGCTAGCTAACTATGACAGTGTTGGTTAGCTATGTTTTAAGTAACTAGAAACACATACTGTAACATCTTTGAATATGTACTTGGCAAACAGTTTCATCCTATCCCGTTTCCTTATGCATCAGTGGTGGGTAAATAAAATGGTAAATGGACTGCATTTATATAGCTAATTTTTCTGACCAACAATGGCCACCAAAGCGCTTTACATTGCCTCACACTCACCCATTCATTCACACATTCATACACCGATGGCGGTGTCAGCCATGCAAGGCGCCAGCCAGCTCGTCGGGGGCAACTGGGGTTAGGTGTCTTGCTCATGGACACATCGACACTTGGTCAGGAGGACCCGGGGATCGAACCACCAACCTTCCGGTTGCTAGACAACCTACTTGACCCACTGTACATTAAACTACCACCTAATGCTACTCATTGAATTAGGTACATTAAACTACCACCTAATGCTACTCATTGAATTAGATACATTAAACTACACCTAATCCTACTCATTGAGTTAGGTACATTAAACTACCACCTAATCCTACTCATTGAATTAGGTACATTAAACTACCACCTAATGCTACTCATTGAATTAGGTACATTAAACTATCACCTAATGCTACTCATTGAATTAGGTACATTAAACTTCCACCTAATGCTACTCATTGAATTAGGTACATTAAACTACCACCTAATGCTACTCATTGAACTAGGTGTACATTAAACTACCACCCAATGTAACTGTCCTACATTGGTCTCTTCACTCCACCAGACTAATTACACTTTGTAATGAGTCTTTAGTATACGATGAAGCACGACACCTATGCAGGATCCCAAAAAGGTTAGTTTACTTAACACTTTATATCAGAAAACAAGAAATTAGTATTCGACATAATGAAGACAAATACATACCAACAGTAATTGCAAAAAGCTAAATACTGGTGGTGATGAGGAGGTGATTAGGGTGCGTTAGGTTTCCATTCACATGTTATTAGGGTGGGGTTCTCAGACCTTTGGCTCAGTAGACCAGTAACTCAGAGCACCAGAGTGGAGCAACAGGAGAAGTGGTTTAACTTCTAAAATATTTTTAATTTCATAAAAGAATCTCAAACATCCAAACAACTTGCTTCCATACGTAGATTATTTTGTGGACTGACACTGGGCTGAATATCTTAAGTTTAACTGTCATGGAAAGTTGCCTGATTGCTGACAGAATACCGTGTCTCAAAAGTTCATTTTTACATATTATTGTTTTTCAACTAAATTAACATATTTTGGGGGGGGAATTTTGTATGTGGCTTTGGCTGTTCTGTATATTTGGGGTCGATTAATCTTCTCTGACAGACTCCAGCAAGTTTTCTTGCAGTACTTTGCTGCATACATTCTGCCCTTTTTCATCACATGCTTTTAAGGTAGAGAAGCAGCCCCATGTCATGATGCTGCCAGAACCATGCTACATGGTAGAAATTATGGTTCCTGAATGATATGCTATGTTAGTTCTTGTCAGACCATAGAATCTTCCTCCCACAGGCCTTCTGGCAAACTAGCTAAGCTTTGATTAGATCTTTTTCCAAATGTCTTTTTGACACTTACCCATCAAGGCCACTTTGTGAAGCAGCCAGACTGTTGTTGCATTGTGCACAGTGTCTCACACCTCATCCAATGAAAACTGTAACTCCGTCTTGCTCTAGGTCTTTTGGATCCCTTTCTGACTAGAGCTTTTTGCCCTGAGATACTTTTTTTTAAACGTTTTTTAGGATGGTCTTTGTTTGTGCTTCAGAGATATAAAGTCTGAGAATACTTATGAAATAAAAAAATCTCTGTTTTGAATTTGTAATTTTTTGTCAATTTGTAGATATTATTTTTCACTTTAACAAAATGGATTTTTTGGAGTTGATGAGTGGAAAATACTAAATCCACTTTGATTTCATGTTGCAATACAATAACGTGAAAAACTCTTAAGGTGGTGAAAAAGTTAGAAAGCCACTGTAGCTGATCCAGCCGGTCAAATATTATATTAAATGAAAGGGAATAAGGTTGTGGATAGCCAGTTTGTCAGACAAGATGTTTTTGAGCTTAAACTAAATAGCTATTAATGTAGTATCCTCCTGTGGTTACCAGTCGATCCACCACTCTGAGTATGGCTCAAGCAAGCAATTAATTAGCTACACTCAAGAAAATGATATGTTGGACTAACGTAACTTTGTTATGTCAACAGAATGCACTGGGTTATGTTACATTTAAGTAATGTTATTCATTACGGTGTTACCGAAATTATAATGTTAAGTAAATGCAACATAACCCAGTTTTGATGCCGTTAAGTAACAATTTAATGTACCTTTAAGCTTTGGAAATGAGTTGGAAGCCAAAATATCTTTTCCAACCTCAAAACAGAGGCTAACCAGCAGCAATTTAACTCTTAAAGCACACAGCTTTATTTTGGCGTGGTTTTGTCATGAATATACATTTTCCTCCCCTGCAAACATGTTTAAAATATGTGTGGACCAGAGGTTAGCTCTGCAAAACTAGCATTGCTTTATATTTTCATCATTCCCTTGATGTTTACCAGAGGTGGACATTAATTTGAGTAAAAGTACTTTACTGAGTAACTCTGAGTTCGCAAGTTTTGGGAAGTCCCTACTTAAGACCAAATTGATCAGGTAAAGGGAGTTAATATCTTAATAGTAACCTTTAAAACAGTTAGAAAAAGTAATGTAAATATCAATGATGGTCACCGGTAAGATGTGAACTCCTTTTACCTGATCAATTTGGTCGGGTAGGGACTTCCCAAAACTTGGGAACTCAGAGTTACTCAGAAAAGTACTTTTACTCCACCTCTGATGTTTTCCAAGCTCTGATGCACACCGTAAGCTTCCAACACACAGCAGCCAACTTCCTTGTGGAATTTATAAAGTAGGACGCATCAAAACCTCTCTCAGGGCTGGTTAACTCTTGAGGTCCCACTTTAGCAACTCAGCATCTACAGTTAAGTCCAGAGGTGGTAAAAGTACTTTTACTCCGTACTTTTACCACCTCTACATTTAACTCACATTTGAATATAAATTTTAACTCCATTAAAGGCCTTGTGCCACTAGGACAGTAAAACATGTTGATGATGAATGTGTTGCTTGAGTGTTTTGATTGATTTCAATCATGTACTCTACAGTAATTGTGTTGGTGAAGTGATGTGTATCTTAAAATGAATGGATGTGTTTCTTTTAGTGTTATATTGAGCTATTTTATTGATCGCTGAATGTTTTTCTTAAGGCACCATTAAAAAAGGAACCCTAAGTTTAATTGAAAAGAAAATGCTTGGCTTACCAAGACGCTACACTTCAGCTACACTATGGAGCGATCGGTGTTGTTTACAACTTATTTCCAATGTACAATTTCTAGGTGCATGCACATTTCATCGTCCTCTTCGCTCAACAAACAATGTACTCTGTGTTGAAGGGAATCGATTTTGTTCACAGGATGCTAATAGCAACTTTGACTCGTATAGGGGAGACCAGGGTTTGTTTTCACATGTGTTGGTTATCACAGCACTCATTACAGCCAAACTGTCAGGCACTGTGTAAAATGTTTCTTATCAAATGTGTGCCATGTTTGTAGGAGGTCTTTTATGTCGTCAGTTTGTAATTGGAGCTAACAATTTTGAAGTGAGGGAATAATTTCCAATTTTGATGCTTCATAGTAAATATTTACTTTCGTGTTTATTTTCTTCTGTAAGATTGCATGATTTGTCGATCACCAATTACTGTAGTAACTTTATTTCAAGAATGGAAGGGAATAGCTGTGGTTGCAGCATATTCCATAGATGCTAGGTCAAGGCATGTGGTTGCAGGCAAGGGTTCAGTTGGGAATGTTTGTCACACTGATTTGTGGGTTGATTAACACAGTTAATTCTGCAAATCTGATTTAGATTAGCCTATAAAAGATTTTTAAAAAACTTTTTAACATGCATAAACAAATTCTTAGGAGAATACTGTTGCGTTGTAAAATAGTATGGTCAATGTTTCAGATTGTATTCTTGACTGATTGATATTGTTTTGATTAAATATCCTCATATGTATTATATTGCTGTGGATTATTCTGCAAATTAACTTAGTCCTAAACACAATGGGGTTCAAACAGCAAAAACTTTGATATGCTAATTACAGATATTGTAAAGAACATTTGCTAAATGAAAAACATTATTTGTTGGTTTTATGTTTAAAGGAAAAATAACTGATTTATCTTTTGTTGCAAATCCCATTGGGAAGCATAGTGACAACCCACCCTGTGATGGGGTTGGTTGTCATACTTTCTCAGAATACCTATCATGGTTTTTAAATCTAGTGAAACATGTTATGATGATAAATGTGATAAGAATTTATTACCAGGACCTTAAGCTTTAAAATAATAGTGTAATTCGTCTTCTGTGATTTAGTGGTCTACAGAAATATAGGCAAGAGTAGAAAGTGTGACAATCAACCCTGGTCTCCCCTAATGTAGCTGAGCCATAAGGAAAGCCAACTGCCATGTCTACCTGATTTGTGTACTAGCAGCACCCTCTGCTATTGTGGTTGTGATCAACCCTGCTGTTCATCAATGAATTAACCATCTGGCCTAAATGTAAACAATGGGCAATTGAATTAAGAAAATAATGGTCACTAATATATTTTTGTAGTGACTGTGCTTCAGTGCCCTCCACTAATATTGAAACATTTGGTAAATATGAACAAAATGAGCTGTGAAAGAAGGTATTTTGTTACAAAATGTGAGGATGTTTATGTTTCGTGACATGCTTTGTCTCTATTATTTATATTGTGTATGTGTTTTAGTTAAACGTACAATATGTAACTATTCTGCATTAAAAAAATCTAAAATCACTATACCTATGTTATATATATTTTTTAGTTGTGTACTTACACTATCCCAAATGTTTTCACCAACTTTTAAACCCAGAGAAATTTGTAATGTAGATCGAAGACACGTGACATTTCGTTTTGTCACCCGTCAATGGCATCATATAACCTTTGACTCCTCTGGTTGCTCTAATTTCCGGGGAACCACCAAATGGCATTACATAAAGTGAATAACCATAACTAAACATAACGTGAATAAAGCTATGATATACTGTATTTAACAATACACAGCACTGGCGCTAGCAATAACAAGAACCGTTCGCCTGGCAACACTGCAGTATATTTAGCAAAACAAACTCGGATTTTCGGTTTCAAAATAATAGCGCTCGTAAGTCATTACAATAATCATTGTTAATTCATTGCATAGATAGGTAGTGTGTCCATGTTTATGTGTTGCTAAAATTAGTCTATTGTTGGATAGAATAGACTCTAGTGAATGTTTTTCAAATGTAATCGTGTTTTCACGAGACAATGACAATATATTCAATCAAATTGTGTGTACAACAAATTTCTTTCTGTTTTTAATAAAAAGTTATTAAAACATGTTAAATTATAATTTTTTGCTATCACATGCTCTAATTTGTTTCTTTACAGAAAAGCAATACAATTGCATTTGGTTACAATTCACTGGCTTTATAATGAATTAACAATGGGCAGGCATGGTGGCCTGGAATAGCACTGTGGCCTCACAGCAAGAAGGTTCTGGGTTTGAACCCCGGTCATCCCGGGCCTTTCTGTGTGGAGTTTGCATGTTCTTCCCATGTCTGCGTGGGTTTCCTCCGGGTGCTCTGGTTTCCCCCACCATCAAAAACATGCAGGTTAGGTTTGGGACTACAGATGGAGATTAGCATGTATGCTATAATCTGGCTCATTTAAAGTCTGTACAGAAGTGTAAGATTGTTTATTAATGTGCACTGTCCCAATTAAATACCTAAAATACCTAAAAAAAACAATGATTATTGCAATATATTAAAACGAGCACTATTGTTTTGAAAAAACAAAAATCAAAGTTTGCATTGCTGGCATAATAGTGTTTTTGTTTTGATTGAGAGACCCCTAGTGGCCAAAAACTACATATTGTACCTTTAACACCCCTACCTGTGGGCACTGGGAGAGTGGTAGGCACTTTGTTGCTCATTAAACATGAATGGTGCACTGGGTAAATACCTGCCCCGGTGCGTAATGAGTAATCAAGATGATTTAGTCCGAGTGTTCCGGAACAGTCGACGCGTGCTATTGCGGGTTTGTCCTCTGTTTATGTTGGCTGGATTATGTGAGGATCCACATTACTGTGACTTGTTTATGTAGTTAACAAACATTGTAAGTGTGCATTGCTGATTGAGCCTTCACTTCGTTATGTGTCATACGTAGTGTATACTATATTCTGTTTCAGGCGTACACTCTGTGTATTTAGCATTTCCATCTACAGTATGCCGTGTCAGAGCATAGTAAGCTATATAGATATTCATTGGGCAAACTCCATACACGTGTTCTACAGCAACTGTGCAAATTATGTTAGTGTCTCCTCATTCGTTCATTAAACATCCGAACACTCCTCCCTGCATTCTGGGCTCCAATCTCTCCTACATAATACCATCAACTGTGTGTCGTCTTTATTGTTCATCCTGGTGAGCTTGTTTTTAAAATATTCACAAAAATGGAACCTTAAATATTAACGTAAATGAAAACAAAAGTGAAAGAAATTAAATGAATCTCTTTCTTCAAAAAATGTGCACCACAAACATTGGCACTCCTAGAAATTCTAATGAAACAAAGATTGAACTCTATGGCCTGAATGGCAAGCATCATGTCTAGAGGAATCCAGGCACCACTCATAACCTGGCCAATACCATCCCTACAGCAAAGCATGGTGATGGCAGCATCATGCTGTGGGCATGTTTTTCACTGGCAGGAACTGGGAGACTAGTTAGGATCGAGGGAAAATTAATGCAGCAATGAACAGAGACATCCTTGCTGAAAACCTGCTCTAGAGCACTCTAGACCTCAGACTGAGTCCAGAGCCCAGACTTAAACTGTATGTATGTAAAGAACATAAACCTGTCAGGTTCCATAAAGGAAAGTTAGCTCTAACATGCTATAAACAACACTTTTAGACACAATGCTACTGTAAAAATACATCCTGCACCATTTAAATTCGAGCAGCATTTCAAGGCACATATCGGCCCAGCGTAATTCTGGTCCTGGAGGGGTGGGGGGAATGTTTGTTGTCCCATCTTGCTCTAGTGCTGTTAGTAAGGTCAGCATGCTGTAGTGTGCGGGTGCGTCTGGATGCATGTTGGCTGGAAGATGAATGTATAGATGTTGACCATGAATTGGACATAACCGATGAAAACCAGAGACATTCTGTGAAGTCATAAACGATTTGGACATCACCGATGAAAACCAGAGACATTCTGTAAAGTCATAAACGATTTGGACATAACCGATGAAAACCAGAGACATTCTGTGAAGTCATAAACGATTTGGACATAACCGATGAAAACCAGAGACATTCTGTGAAGTCATAAACGATTTGGACATCACCGATGAAAACCAGAGACATTCTGTGAAGTCATAAACGATTTGGACATAACCGATGAAAACCAGAGACATTCTGTGAAGTCATAAACGATTTGGACATCACCGATGAAAACCAGAGACATTCTGTGAAAACAAATCTTACTGTTATGAACTGTGTGCAATTGTGAACTGCTACATTATGTCCATGTTCTACGTCTTGATTGGTGTTAAAGACCAAGAAGAGCAGTGTAGTTTAATCTTTCTCTATAAAATACATGAAGTCGGCTGCATTCGTGGGAGGAAAATCAATGGTGATTTCAGTCTTCAGGCCATAGGGATGCAATCTAGCTATTTATTCTCACCGGATTACACCAGTGTAAGTGAAACCACAGGTCAGCCACAGTGGGGCGAACAGATAATTGAATGAAAAACTTCATAAGAGGATTGGAGAAAAATGTAAAACAGTGATTTTCAGAGTAGTGGAAATTGCTCATTTTGTAAGAATGAAAGAACAGGAATGATCAAAAGAGTGAAAGGGGACCTACAAAGGCAGGTGGTGCTAGAAGGGATTTAGGTGCTGTACTGATTTGGAACCATGCCCCTAAAATAATCTTTCTTCATTGCTTATAAAGCAGGCCAGACCAACACCTAAGCAGTAACCAAATGCACTCCATTTATCTCAAATCATTCCCATGAAATCCATTTTACCACGACCAACACTTTGGAGGCCGAAAAATTGTATCATTCATTTTACAATTCAACACGTATTAAAATCACACAGAACAACAAATCAAGCTCTTCACGTCCTTAATACCACTGTACAATTCTGATGTAGATGGAGATGGAAAAAGGGGAGAGAGAGAGAAAAAGACTAGCATACAGTAACGCCTCTCGAACTCATTCAGGAGACCAACCCACATTTGCATTTCCTCTGGTTGCATGGAAGCAGGCAGAGGTGGCGTTTTCTAATTTTACTGACATGCTTCAATTTCCTGGTCCATCACGGCCTCCTGCCACAACAGCCTCACCAGTCATTTCCATTTGACTTTTCTCTTATCTCTGCAAAAAAGGCATTTCCATCTACTAGCCGGCGGGTGTTAATGTGAAAGCGAGGTTTAAATTTTATACGGAGAGGCCACATTTAAACATTTGACCAGCGTTTGTTCCCCTGTGCTGCTTATAAAAACCTGATGATAGATAGGGGTCCAAATGTCACAGTAGAAATGGCTTTTGCCATGAATGTTTTATTCAGTCTCCCCCTCGCGCAGATCACATTTATACAATAGAAAATTTAAATGTTATGCAGAGCGTTAAAAAAAGCCACTATATATTTTATGACCTTCTATAAAAGAGGGTAAAATTACTTTCCATCCAAATAGGTCCAGAATGGAACACATATTTAATGAGTGGGAAATGGGGACTGGGCACTGCTAGGCTAGGGGTGACGCTATCAGAAGGCTTTGGGTGATATTCACTTAACCTGGCGGCCAAGGCAGGCCTTCTGGCTCCCTGTCTCCAACATACTCACAGATTTATGGATGTCTCAGGCTCTGCTTGCCTGCCGTCCCTGCAGTGGGGATAAATAAAACGGAATGCTGCCTGTCTCTCTGAGTGGCCAATCCGCAGAGAAATGGAGAGAGAACGGTGCTGGGTTTTACGTAAATGTTAATGCCATTCAGATTTATGGGTGGACCGACGGAAGGATGTTGAGGGGATTGTGGCTTGGCACTGTTTATGTTTTTGGAACTCGGATAACTATTTTTTTTCTCCTCGTCTAATTAGTCTCGATTTCGATTCAAAGTGTGTGGTTGAAAATGTAGTGATTTTTTATCTCGTCTGTTTGTTATAAGAAGAAGACAGTTTGTAATAAGATAAAGACAGTTTGTAATAAGATAAAGACAGTTTGTAATAAGATAAAGACAGTTTGTAATAAGATAAAGACAGTTTGTAATAAGATAAAGACAGTTTGTAATAAGATAAAGACAGTTTGTAATAAGATAAAGACAGTTTGTAATAAGATAAAGACAGTTTGTAATACGATAAAGACAGTTTGTAATAAGATAAAGACAGTTTGTAATAAGATAAAGACAGTTTGTAATAAGATAAACATAGAGGTGCCAAAGGAACTGTGGTGTTATGAAAAAGAGTGATACTGTTCTATTATCATTCAACAAGATATTGCAGTGTTATCATATATAGATACTGTAATATTATATTATAATGTAGATAGACACTGTAGAATTACTATAATAAAGAGATGCTGAGGTGTTATATTATAGAGATAATGTAATACAACTACAGAATCTACAACAGTATACTACAGTTTTAGTATCATAATACAGAGAGATACTTTAGAATTCTAATACAGTGAGATAGTGCAGTGTTATAGTTTAGAGATACTGTAAGATACTGTAGCGAGGTATTCTGTAATTGTATAATACAGATAAATAATGTAGTGTTAAAACAACAAGAGACTGTAACATTAGGATATATACATACTGTAGTATTATTGTATTAAAATATAGAGAGATAATGTCATTTTGTAAAGCAGTGACACACTATATTATTACAATATAGAAAGATAATGTAGTGTTAAAAAATAGAGGGACTAAAGAATTACAATTTAGTGAGATACTTTTCTCGCTACTGCCGTCTGGTAGACGTTACCCGAGCATCAAGGCACGGACCACCAGACTTAAAAACAGTTTCTTCCCACAGGCCATTCGGCTGCTCAACATAGAACACAGACACTGATCGCAAATCGTCTGTTGAGCACTAACACTAACACTCTCTGGTCACTCTATGCTCTCTACATCTGATGTAGCAGAATTCAAATACAGCTTAAAACAATTTTCCATGCCAAATCTATAATATTTACTACTCCTACTTTTGTACATTTTCCAGACCGCTGCTCAGTACATAGTGTTTTATCATTATCATTATTATTACTATTGTCATTATTATTTTAAAATTCTTGATTGTTGTAAATTCTTGTTTATAAGCCCACTGCATAGAATCGCCGTGCCATGTCAAAAGAAATTTCTCT